>PVLC010020042.1:0-29735 GCA_004027655.1 Graphiurus murinus | reverse complement strand
CGGATACAAAATCAATCTTAAAAAATCAGAAGCCTTTTTATATGCCAATGACAAATCAATCGGAAAAGAAATCCAGAAGGCAATCCCACTCACAATAGCACCCCGAAAAATAAAATACTTGGGGATAAACCTAACCAAGGAGATTAAAGACCTCTATAAGGAAAATTATAGAAAGATGAAGAAGGAAATTGATGAAGACTTTATTCTTTATTTTGAAACCGGGTCTCACTAAGTTTCGGAGTGCCTCACTAGGTAGCTAAGGCTGGCCGTGAACCCAGATCTTCCGGTTTCAGCCTCCCAAATGCTGGGATTACAAGCGTGTGCCACCACGCCCGGCTTCTCTTTTTTATTTTTGATGGGTTTTTTAGGCATGAACTTTCAATTTTTTAATAGTTTTCTTTTTCTAGGTTATACAGTTTATGGTGGCAAATTTGGAGAATAGTGCAAGAGTGAGGATAATACAAACACCTCTAAGGCAAAAATTACAGAAAATACAGATAGTATGTGACATATTCATACATACTTCACAAACCCAATGAAGTTTTTTTTTTTTTGCGGTACTGGGGATTGAACTCAGGGGCATTCTACCTCCAAGCTACACCCCCAGTCCTATTTTTTATTCTTTTATTTTGAAACCGGGTCTCACTAAGTTGCGGAGTGCCTCACTAGGTAGCTGAGGCTGGCCGCGAACCCGGATCCTCAGGTTTCAGCCACCCGAATGCTGGGATTACAAGCGTGCACCACCACGCCCGGCCCCCAATGAAGTTTTATATTTCTAAATTTAGCATGTCTTGAGTATTTCTCCTGTCAATGATATTCTTTAAGGTCTTCACATGTAATAACTGAATAATATTTCATGTTCTAGAGGTTACATATGTATTATGTATGTATTAAAATGTATGTTTTAAATGTATTAAAATATACTCAGATATTTCACTTTCAACTAGGTAATTAATTATGAATTATTTTCTTTATATAATATTTTTAAGATTATGTTAAAGAAATATTGTAATTATTTTGGAAATTTTCTCATGTATTGATCTTTGAGAAAATATTTTCTTCTAGAACTGTATTTCAGCTATCCTATCTCAATAAAAATAATTAGGTACTTACTTAATAATAATAATAAACTATCAGAACCTGGGTGTGCTGGAACACACTTGTAATCCCAGTACTTGGGAAGTTGAGAGAGTAGTATCACAAAGTTGAGCCCAACCTCAGCAAGTTAACATGATCCTGTTTTAAAATAAAAATAAAAATGACTGGTGGCATAGCTCAGAGGCAGAATGCCCTTTAGTTCAATCCCAGCACCATGAAAAAAAAAAAGCATCTGTAATATCAAAAAATGTCTTTATTAAACATGAGTAAGACAATGATGTTTGTACTTTTTATATATAGTAGACTTCCCACACCAATTCCCAACAATAATACTCTTTGATTCCTTCGTTTAATTCTCCCTCCCTTTTAAGATTTTTATTAGGGAAATTTCTTCTTGGAAATTGAGACAGAAAGTTCTTCTATTCATTCTTAAGTAGTTTTTCTGTTTTGTAATTTGGGTTCAAAGGAAGGAGACGTTGTGCATTTTCCGAGTGGAACTACTGGGCCTCTCCCCAAATGAAAGAAAGGTAAGCAGTATGCATGTGCTGAGCTCTCCTCCTCCTGCCTCCTCCTTCTGTCCCTTTTCTTTTTGAGAGCTTTCTGAAGTAAGGATTAGCTGTTCTGTTGCAGCAAAAAGGATACAGATTATGTACATGTGAGCTGTCTGCTTATGAAGGCCTTTCTGTGATTTTTAAAAATTATTTTAAACTAATGCATAGAAACATAAAAATTCCACATATTAATGCTTTTATGTAATGCTTTTATACCCCTATACAATGTGTAATGTTTAAGTCAGGTTAAACCTATCTATCTCTCCAAACATCATGTCCTTACAGTGAATGCATTCAATAACCTTTCTTTCAGCTCTTTGAAATTTTCAATACCTAATTGTTATCTTTGGTTACCCTACTATGTAATAACACCACACTAGAACTTCTTGCTACTATGCAATTGCAACTTAGTACCCATTGATTAACCTTTCCCCATCTTTCCTTTTTTACATAGTTGATCTTCAGTCCCAGAAGTAAAGCATGTCTGAGGTAAGTAAGCTTTAATATCCAACATGTTTAAGATCCTAATACCACTAAATTTTGATGCCTAGAATACAATAATTATTTCATTTAACTACCTGGACCATGCTGATCACTATTTAGTATTTTATTATTTCTGAAGCAATGTCAATAACTCTAAATGCTCATGAAGAAATATAAGAAACAGAGAAGAGAGAGAATCCTTTATTGTTCCCTTTACCTCTATATTTGATATAAAGTCTGGGCATAAAAGGCAAAAAAGAAATATTTAATAAGTAATGACAGGACGAAGCAGAAGACTGAAAATTTAACTTTTGAGTTGTTTACACATTTGACTCCAGAAGGAACTTCTCAGTGGAGTTACTTGTAAATTTGGTAGTCACTGATTGATTGATTGGCACTCACCATTCTTTGATGAGCAAGGTCCTAGGGAATATTACAGAGTAGACAATTTAGAAAGAGATTTTGGAGAGGAGTGATAGTAGGGTCAAAGGATATCTTCTGCTGAGCAAAAGACAACCCAAGAGGATAGGGCAGGGCCAGGCATATGTGTAAGTAAATATCAGCTGGATAAACAAAAAACAATTTGCTTTTAAGGTTTTTGAAAACTTGCCTTTAACTATTTTCCTCCATTTCTGTTCTATTTACCACTAGAGCTCAATGGAACATAACTGAGGAGGAAGATTATGAACAAAACACTTCCTTTTAATTAATCCCCTGATGGTTTTGCTTAGGATCATTCCTTAACCAAGTGCCCTCTTCAACAAGTTTAGGAAAAATACACAATAATGAATTTTGCATAGGGTTTGGTAACTTGCCAGCTATTTACCCTATTTTTCCTCTTGTTAGGTCTTTCTTTCCTTCTCTTTTTCTTTCTTTTGTTATTGGTTTTTAATGAAGGTTAATAAGCCATTTCTAATTTATGAATGGTCTTTTCTCTGCTCTTAAATGCTAATTTTTATTGCCTAAACTAAGATTGGAGCCATTATTTTTTCCCTTGTTCTATTCCTAATAGCTATCTGCATGAAAGTATGCTGAGTGAATATGTTTTTAGTTTTCTGAAAATAAGCATATTTGAATTACATCTTGAGATTCTTGGCTTTATTGAAGAGTTTGGAGGCATCCCTTATCCCTATATATTTTATGTTCTGTTGGAAATCTCAAAAACATATGTTACAGGGAAAGAACAGAGATAATTTATATATTCAGAACATTTTCTCATCATATATGAAATGCTTCATATTGTCACTTGGCAGTATAGTCAGTTATAGTTGAAGGTTGTACACAATTCAAGTTACTATTATTTTCTTGATTCATTTAAATCACCTTTGGCTCCTTTTTTTAAATTTCAGCCCTATTTATTCTTGAGTTGGCTAATATAGTATGTGCCATATGAACATATCAACATAGTTTTACTTCTTTTTATCTGAAAAACATGCCAATGCATGAAGGTAATTGCAGTTTTGAAGAAGTGATATGCAATTTTTTACTTAATATAAGCTTATATAATAAATGCATTTACTGGGCTTACCAGATGTCTGCTCCCTCAGACTCCAAACTGCTGTTATGTGCAAGAAGCAGAGGTCAGAGAGAGCAGTAGATGGATGGTAAAGGGTTAGAATTTTATATAGTTCAATGGTTCAGGCAGAAAATCCTGCAATAATTTTCCTTCTTAGTGTTACTCCACGCAGTCATGGTTTTTCATGGAATGCATGAAGGAGATAGACACTAACTAAAGTATTTTAAATATTGTGTATGTTAATGACTAAACTGTCATTTTCTAAATGAGTGAGTTTCAGTATAAAATCTTTTTTAAAATAGGGAACTTCCAATCAGCCTCTAGAAGCTAACTAGCAATATATTGTTAAGAATCCCCAAGTTTAGAAGAATTTATAAGGTTATAATTGAATCCCTTTGTTTTTATGGTAGAAGTAATCAAGTCACTTTTCTCAGATTTTCTGGCTGATTAACAGTAGAGCTCTATACTTTGGAACCCCTATCTAGTCTTTCTTCTCTGAAAAAATTATACATAAATAAATATCAAAATGTATATTCTAAATCATATTTCAATTTTCAATATCAAACCTGTAGTACACCATCTATTTATTAAGAGAATTTTGTTGTTTTCTTATATTAGAATTCAGTGCCTTTCTCTGTTTATATCCAACCCATCTTTACCTTCTGAACACTAATATATAATGAGAATTAGTATTTTCCTATCTTATTCATGACCTGAGACTCTATAAACATGGGCAACAAATAGCTCAGAACATATTATAATCAATTTTGTAAATTCATATCCATTAAGGATCTAATCAACATGATTCATTTCTGCTACCTATGTCATACATGTTCCTGGAAATCTTCGCCTAGAATTATATGTAAATAGAATCATATATTCCATAAGACACCATTTACTTTAACTTGAAGGACTTCCTTTCGTATGAAATTGGTTGTGATGAATATTTTTAGTTTTCATAAAAAAAGAATGAAGCAGTTTTATTTGCTTATAAGGGTGTTTATTTGTCCTTGTCTTTGAAAGAAAAGATATTCATTTTGCATACATAACTACAGGTTGACGATTATGGCATACTGAATAATGGTCTTTTAAAGAGCTTCACATCCTCATCCCTGGAACCTGTGCATATGTTAACTTACATAGAAAAAAAAAAAAAGAACTTTGCCAGTGTAATTAAACTAAGGAACTTGAGATGGGGATATTATTCTGGTGAACCTAATTTAACCTAATTTAATTATAAATACTCTGAAGAAAGTCGATGCTGTAATAGGATGAGACCATCTCATTTTGCATATGGGATGGAGTAAATTATTTATAGACAGTATGCTCAAAGATAGACAAGCTCTTATCTCTGGAACCTGTGAATCTGTATGTTACACAACAAAATAGAAATAAGATTGCAGATAGAACTAAGTTTGCTCATCAGTTTACCACTAAGACTGAGAGATTGTCACTGATCATCATAAAAGCAAGTACATGAGTCACTAAAAGCTGAGAATCTTTTCAAGATTGGTCGGAGAGGTCTGACTGACACAAGAAGAAAAACTCAATGTGTGACAGGGACTTGGCTAGCCATTGCTGGCCCTGAATATGAAGAAAGGCTCTTGTTGGCTTTAAAGATGTCCTTAAAGATGTTTAAAGGTGGCTTCTAAAAGCCAGGAGTAGGTTCCAGATGACAGCCCACAAGAAAACAGGGATTTCAAACTGACAAACTCAGAGCACTGAATTGTGCCAATCCCCAAATGAACAAGGCTTTCTAGAGCCTCAAGAAAGGAACATAGCTTTGCTGATGCCTTCAGCCTACTGAGACACATCAGACTTCTAACATAAAAAAACTATAAACTCCTACATCTATTGTGGCTCAAGCTACTAAGCTTGTGATTTTTTTAAGTCAGTAATGGACAACAAATATATTGGACTTTAATTATATTATTATGATGATTCTACTATTTTGCTTGAAAACAATCTTCAATCTTCAGAGGTCTTTGCTCAATATAACACTCAAGGCTCCTCACAAACTCATCCTTACCAACTATTTAAGTGATACTGTCCACCATTTCTGATTTTATATTTAAAAAATAGCTTTATAAAAATAGTTGTCCTCTGTAATGAAAATATTCCCACTCTCTTTTTTTGAAACAGGGCTTCACTAAGTTGCAAACGGATAGCCTCAAATCTGTGATCCCCTGCCTTAGCCTACTCTAGGACTGAGATTATAGTAGTATGCTGCTGCTCGTGGTCCATTGTCTTTGTTAGTGCTGCTTTCTCTCAGACTAAATTGCAATTTGTAACCTTCCAAGCTAGAGAATAGGTGAATAAAATAGTTTTCTGGCACAATAAAGGCCTTCTGTTGTCTTCCTACATCCTTGGAAGAAGTTAATTCTTAAATATGGATTCTCATCTTTTGATCACATGTACAGGAAACAAAATGTCTTGAGTCTAAAGTGATTTGGAAGTATGCTGACAGAATTTGTTTTACAGTTGACCTCTAATATCAAATGAACAATCCATTTTTAGAAAGACTAAAAACTAAAAACATTTGATGAGATAAGCCAGAAGTGATGGCGCATGCTTGTAATCCCAGTACTTGTGAGGCTGAGACCAGAGGATCCAGGTTTGCTGCCAGCCTCAGCTACTTAGCGAGGCCCTCCACAACTTAGTGAGACCCTGTTTCAAAATAAAGAATAAAAAATAGGGCTGGAGGTGTAGCTTGGAAGTAGAATGCCCCTGGTTTTAATCCCCAGTACCTCAGGAAAAATTTTTTTTGATAAGCCTGATTTCTTAAAATGTATAATTATGGTTCATCAAAGATTTAAATGTTGGAGAATTTAGGCAATACTACTACTGCACTTATGGTTGATGCTACTTCAACATGTAAAAGGAAATGACTCTTCTTTCTATTGATAATTATTCCTGAAAAAATTATTTTTGGACTTTTTTTGAGAAAATTTAATATAAATCCTAGTGTAATGATCAGCTGAGGAGTTAATATTACAATATAAAACATTTATTTGAGGGCCAAGAGTTTGCAGAGTAACCTAAGGTAACAGAAATCATGATTCGTTTGTTTAAATGGGCAGTGTGAATTGATGAGATAGGGGCATGAGAAAAAGTACTGGGTTGATGAAATGACTTACAACTCTAAAGTGATCAAAAGTGGAATTCAAATAATTTTATTGTATTTTCTTCTTTTTCCTTTTCAATACTTTATGGGTTTTTTTTTCATGCTTTTGTTTATTTTTCATGTATAACAGTGATTAGAAGAGTTTCATTAAAAAGCTGTTCTGGTCTAAATCTTTCAAATTATTTTTCTTCATTTGGAAAACATTATTCACACAAATCTGTGAATATTTATACATAACACATGTGATGAAAATACTAATTTAGTGTGGTATATTAAAAGTATAAAAATATAAATAAGTATTTCCATTCATTATCCCTTGTTCAATATCAATATTTAATTTTTATGTATGTATAATACTGGAAATTGAACCCAGGGACATCCTAACTCTGAGCCTAATCCCCAGCCCTATTTTATTTTTATTTTTATTTTTGTTTTTGTTTTTGTTTCCAGTGCTGGGGATGGAACTCAGGCCATCTCACATGCCAAGCAAGTGCTCTACCACTGAGTTACATCCACAGTCCTAAGAGTGAGCTTGTGAAAATTGAAATATAAGATGAGATGCCTAAAACTTGCACATTTGCAGCCGGGTGTGGTGGCACACGCTTGTAATCCCAGCATTCGGGAGGCTGAGACCGGAGGATCCGGGTTCCCGGCCAGCCTCAGCTACCTAGTGAGGCACTCCGCAACTTAGTGAGACTCGGTTTCAAAATAAAGAATAAAAAATAGGGCTGGGGGCATAGCTCGGAGGTAGAATGCCCCTGAGTTCAATCCCCAGTACCAGAAAAAAAAACAAACAAACAAACAAAAAAAACTTGCACATTTGCCACTGGAAATTCATGTAATTAAATCAATAAATTCAAAGCAAAGTTAAAGGAGGTGATAATGAGTTTTCTCCTAGTAACATAAACTAATCATGTTGGCTAAGGAATGTGCAGAGATTGAAATGATTCAACAATTCTAATTAAGGCAGTTCTGAGAAATACAAATTATAGGCAGAATGCCTAATGACCTAATTTTTCCTCCCTTCCCCACTTTTGAAGTTGCTTCACCAGATGAGTTGCCCTCTTCAGTGTTTCATGTTTATTTTACAAACTCTAATGATGAATACTTAAAATGCAAGTGAAGAAACATAACAAACAAGTCATTTAAAACATTGATATCTGATTACCCAAGAGTGCGCTTCACATTGAATTAAATAGCATATTGCTGTCATTGAGTAGATTATTAATTGGACATATAAAATTTCTAATTTGGAATATTCTGGCACTTGAATTCTAAGTTGAATTCAGTGTGATTGTTTTAGATAGCCCCTCTTTATTCTTTCCAGGAGCTAATTAAGCCCAAATGACCACACGAAACTGCCATAGTTAAAGCTACAAATTATGTGATAACAGGCAAAATATTAATTAACCAAAGAAATGCTAAATAATCATTTGTTTTTGTACATAATCTCATTAGTTTTTAAAATATGCTTTGGTCAATGCTGACTATTTTAGAACCTAGTTCTGTATTTCCAAATGGATTAAAAAAAATAGAAGAAAAGAGAATGATATAGCAGGAAGGCCAAGAATCATCAAATCATAGACTTTCAGAATCATGAAGAGAAACATACTTTTCAAGATCATCTAGTCCAATCTCCATAAAAGAAGTAGTTTGTAACATAACATTGGAAGGCTTGTTTTCTATGATCAATTAGCTCACATAAATTCCCTCAGGGCAGGACTAAGTCTTTTTAGATTTTTGTGTTTTGATTTTTGGTATTTATTTATTTATTTATTTATTTATTTATTTATTTATTTATTTATTTATTTTTTACTAGAGTAAGAGTTAAATTGTCCCTCACTCCATGAGTATTTTTTAAATGGCATATAATAATACAATTTGATGCAATTGACAAAGTATAATTAGAATAATTTTGCAATACCTTCTGTTTATATTTATTAGTTTTATTTGTTAGTTTGTTTTTTCTTGAAGCCATTTGTAAGTAAATTCTTCTAGGGCATATAGGGTGGCAGTCTTTTTTTGGAAGCGAAAAAAGGTAGGACATGTGTTCTATAGCCTGCCTGCAAGGGAGCAATAAACACTGAGAGAACAACATAGATTGTGAGTGATTAACTTTTCTTCTTAAGAGAACTCATTTATTCAACTTTGAATCAGAGCACCATGCATAGTTCTTAGTATAATGAGGTAGATGAATAACTGCGTTCATAGAATACCATCCCTTTGTTGCCAGGAAACTATTGTTTGAGGGCCCAAACATGCTCCAAAACCTGGTCCTTGCTGTATAATACAAATAAAGATAGTATCTGTTTTTCCTTCTCTTCTACAAGGATTATATTCAACTTGAAGTTAAAGAATAAGAGAATAATAAAAAGTAGACCTTTGCCTTTTTTGTTTGTTTCTGCTGCAAGTAACACATGAAGGCAGACATTTGAGAGATTGATTTAGCATCTCTTTACTCGTAAGTCCTTCAGACTTTTTTCCAACATAATGTGAAACATTCTAGTTCCTTTTCATTTTCTGACATTTCCTCCATGATTATTAAACAAAAGAAATATAACAGTGGCAATAAAAGTTGTCCATAATCAATTGACCTCCAAAAAACTTTTTTCCCCCTGTGTACTAGAGATGGAACCCAGGGATGCTTTATCACTGAGTTACAGCTCCAACACTTTTATTTTGAGCTAACAGCTCCCTATGTTGCCCAGGCTGGCCTCAAATTTGTGTTTCTCCTGCCTCAACCTCCAGTGTCACAGGACTGGAGGCATGTTACCATGCCTGGCCAGAAAGTACTACTCTTTAACAAATTCTGTCTTTCATGAATAAACACAATAACTTTAACCCTTGCATGTAAACAGTGCCTGATATTTAAGAAGCAGACAGTGAATACTAGATATAATTAGTCAATGGTAATTATTTACTATGTTTTTTTTTGGGGGGGGGTAATGAGATTGAACTCAGGGGCATTTTACCTCTGAGCTACACCTCCAGCCCTTTTTATTTTGTATTTTGAAATAAGGTCTCACTAAATTGTTATGGCTGGCCTAGAACACACAATCCTCCTGTCTCAGCCTCCCAAGTACCATGATTACAAGTGTGAGCCACCACTCCCAGCAGACTCTTATATATTATTTTGAATCATTAGGCTACATGGACACTATAGACTTCATGAAAATTCTCTTATTTTTGAATTGATACATTTTAATGTATATGTCATTGACACTTTTATATGTAAGTTTATCTGCACCAGAGAATAAAAGTATAAAAGTAAAAATGCCTGGTTAAGACACAGGAACATTTTAAAAGGACATAGCAGATAAACTCAAATTGCCCTCTACATATTAAATGCATATAATTTTTTGTTTCCCAGAAACCAGATGACTGTATTGGTTTCCCCAGAAAATCCTAGGCATTATCTCTTGAACAAAATATCTTTGACATTTGATAGAGAAAAATAGTAAACAGTTTTTACATTTGTGTTTTGACCATTTTCTTTCACTTCATCTTTCCTTGTTTTTTTTTTTTATTTTTTGTTTTTCTTTTTTCCGTTCTTGGTCACATTTTTCCCTTTCATTCAATTTTTCTAATTAGGAAATTGCTGTTTAAATTTTTATTTTAAAGATTGCTTTTGTATATTATATATAAAGCTGTTCTTTTATTAGTTTTCTATTTGACTTTTAAATTTAAAACTCAAAAATTTCATATGGCAGGTTCATTCCCATTCATTTGAGGAGCCCCTAAACTGTTTTCTAAAGTGGTTGCAGTAATCTGTAATCCCACCAACAATGTATTAGGGTTCCCACTTCACACCCTCGACAGCATTTGTTGTTTGTGTTCTTGATGACTGCCATTCTGATTGGGGTTAGGTGAACTCTCAAGGTAGTTTTGATTTGCATCTCTCTCATTGCTAATGATGTTGAACATTTCCTAATACATTTATTGGCCATTTGTATTTCTTCTTTTGTGATGTGTCTATTTAGATTCTTTGCCCATTTTTTGATTGGGTTACTTGTTTTCTTAGCTGTGAGTTTCTTGAGTTCTCTGTATATTCTAGATATTAGTCCTCTATCAGAAGAGTAGTTGGAAAAAATTTTCTCCCACTCTGTGGGCTCTCTGTTGAGGTTCTTGATAGTTTCCTTTGCTGCACAGAAGCTCTTCAGTTTAGTGTAATCCCCTGTATTGATCTTCCTTTGAGTTGTTCATGCCTTTGGGTTCTTAAATGAAAAATGTGTGCATGTATGGCTTTACCAGATTGGACCTAACAATGATATATGATTACAATGAACCAATAAAAAATAAAATGAGAAATTTCTAAGATTTGTGTTTCCAAATATCCTTTGCATATTTTAAGAGCACACACACACACACACACACACACACACACACACACACACACACACAGATATAGAAAAGTATTGGGAAATACCAGAATCTTTGTTCTATAGGGATCTGTGGTATTATTTGGAAATTTTATCCCATTCCATCACTAGATTGTCAAATAACTATTTTAAAAATCCAACATCTTTATAAAAATCTTGGAGTGTAATTTGGAGGTATAATGTCCCTAAGTTCAATCCCCCATACCAATGAAACAAAACAAAACCACAAAGATCTTGCCCAGCTTGGTGATGGTCACCCATCATCCCAGTCACCTGGGGAGGCTGAGACAGGAGGCTTGCTTGAGAGTTCAAAGTCATCCAGGGCAACACAGCAAGATCCCATCTCTAAAAAGAAAATGAATAGCAATCATAAAAAATGAAATTAATAAAACTGAAAATAAATCAAGTTTTACTTGTTATTTAGTAATACATGGAATCTTGAGGCATAGAAGCAGGAAGATTTAAGATTATTGTTTCAAGATTATCAGGTCCTTCCTTCTTGCTGCATCACCTCATACTCTGATACCCACTAACATGTGGGATCTCTGAGTAACATATGTGGTATTTTTTTTTCTTTTTGTCTGTATTTGGCCTGCTAAAACAAAATACTATAAAAAGGGTAGCTGATAAACAACAAAAAAATTATTCTCTCAGTTCTAGAGGCTGGGAAGTCAATGTCAAGGTGCTAGCAGATTCAGTGTCTGATGAGGTCGCATATCTTTCTGTGTCCTCACACTGTGGGAGGTGGGAGCCAGCTCCTGGCATCCTCTTTACAGTTCACTGAACTCCTGGCCTAGTCACTTCCCAGAAGGCCCTGTCTCCCAGTGCCCTCTCCTTGGTGGTGAGGATTTCAACATAGCAAATGTTGGGGTAACATAGTCCTTAAACCATAACAAAGTTGCTCCAATTTTAAAATTTTTATTTATTTTTATTTTTTTTGCAGTACTGGGCATTGAACTCAGGGGTATTCTACCCTCAAGCTACACTCTCAGCCTTATTTTATTCTTTGTTTTTGAAACTGGATCTCACTAAGTTGTGAAGGACCTCACTAAGTAGCTGAGGCTGGCCCCAAACCCAGATCCTCCCATCTCAGCCTCCCAAGTACTAGGATTACAAGCGTGGGCCACCACACCCAGCTTGAATATATTTTTTGAAAGACCCTAAACCACATTTAAGTTGTATTCAGATTCTGATCCACAATAAGCCAGATTCTGGGTCACACAGAATGTTTGTTGTATGAAGTGACTGAGCTTTGGGTAATTTGTTACAGAGCAATAGATATCTGACATATTTTGGTACCTGAAAGTAGTGTTGATATAATAAATATGAGATAGCAAAAAAAAAAAAAAAAAAAGAAAAAGAAAATGGGGGTGATTTGTATCTAGGCCGAGTGCCGGGGCTAAAATTTTTGAGGAGTGTGCTACTGAAAGCTTGAATTGCTTTGAAGAGATTGTTAGAAATCTGGAATTTGAGGATTGTTTCCAGTGATAACTGAGAAAGAAGTGAACGACATGTTATTGGAAACTGAAAGAAAGATGAATTTTCATATGGAGTGGAAAAAAGTTGATCAGTATTATGACCTGAAGTAATGAAAAATACAGAAAAGGTTCCTAACAAACAGTATAATGTAACAAGGAATATTGGCACATTTTCAAAATCTGAAAAGGGAGACTTCACCATTTGAAGGTGCTGCTTTGTCTCTTCTTTCTGCCTATTGTGAAATATGAAAAAAGTACCAGATGTTGATAGAAGCATTGTTTAGCGAAAAAGAGCCAGATAGTTTTGAACCTTCTCAGCCTCTGCAATTGGCAAATGATGTAAAAATTAAGAAATGTCTTCTGAGCAAAGATCAATCCCAGGGCATTGCTGAAAAATCATGGTCTAGAGATGAATCTGAGAGTGCAATTGTAAACATCTTTTTTCAAGTTGTCAGAAAGATTAGTGGAAGTGCCTTGGAGATGTATTCAGTCACACAAAAGACATTCTTAAGAGAAGCTTTAGGACTACTATGTCAGATATTTGTGAGTGTGGTTTTTGTCTAATGGAGTGAACCCCAATGAGATTCAGAGGAGGCCTACAAAGTGACTGCCCAAAGTGAAAGAAGTTGTTGGGCTCCCTAATCCCCCCATAATTCTCCTGCGAATAAGCAGCATGGGGAAACTATTCAGCTGAAAATAGGTGTTACCTTTCAAGAAAAAGAGGGCAGAGCCAAGAACCTCAAGGGAAAACACAGAGAGCCAATGAGGATTATTCCTTGGCTTTAAGATCTAACAAAGGGAATTCCAACAACTGTCAATTGCTATGGGCCAGGGATGCCTGTTGGATTCCCATTTCTCACCTAATCCTTTCCTACCACTTTTCCTCTATTTCTGACCCAATGGTAGGAATGATCCTTGGGAGAGCTCCCAGAAGCAAAAGGAATGTAAAAGAATCACAATCTCTTTATTATTCTTCCCTATTGTTTCCACCACCCATATACTCTAGTTTATGTTTAGCTTTGTTTTCAAATAGGTGTTATCTGAATAGTTGTGCTCTTTAAAATTCATATGTTGACATTGTCACACCCAAGGTGATGTCATTAGGAGATAGAGCCTTTGGGAGATACTACGGCTTGAGAAAGCTCTGTCCCCTAGAGTTCACATGCTGAAAGCCCCCCAGTGATAGGGGATGCAACCATTCAAAGGTGGAACCTAATGGAAAATACTTAGGTCATGGAAGCTGCACCCTATGAATGGATCCATGATGGCCTCAAAGGAGTCATTTGGGACTCACAGGAGCAAATTAGTTCTTGCAGGAGTGAATTAGTTCTTACAAGGGCAGGTTGTTAGAAAGTGAGGCCCCCAAATGCTCAGTTTTACCTGCCTACAGCTATTTCCTTTCCATTTCTTTACCTCCTTGTGATGTAGCCAGGGGATCTGTGCCAGGATGCCAATGTATCTGTCTGTAGTCTCAGATTCCAGAATTATGAGCCATGTAAACCTCTTACAGAGTGCCCAGTCTCAAGTCAGGCACAGTGGTGCATGCCTGTAATCCTAGAACTTGGGAGACTGAAACAGTAAGATTTCAGTTGCAAGGCTAGCCTTAGCAATTTAGCAAGTTCCCTCAGTAACTTAGCAAGTTCCTGTTTCAAAATTAAAAAAATAAATAAATAAAATAGGGCTAAAGATGTAACTCAGAGGTAGGTTACCTGTGGGTTCAACCTCCAGTA
This sequence comes from Graphiurus murinus, assembly GCA_004027655.1. Classification (NCBI taxonomy): domain Eukaryota; kingdom Metazoa; phylum Chordata; class Mammalia; order Rodentia; family Gliridae; genus Graphiurus; species Graphiurus murinus. The sequence continues at coordinate 15,376 of PVLC010020042.1, read as the reverse complement.
CTAAAAAAGTAAAATAAAATAAAATAAAAATAAAGTTCCCAGTCTCAGGTATTTTGTTATAGCAACTCAAAATGGTCATGAAGGTAGAACTCTCATGAATAGGATTAATGTCCTTAACGGAAAGCTCCTAGAGAACTAGCTAAGCCATGTACCATGTGAGGACACATCAAGAAGGTGCTTTCTGAGGAAGCAGGCCTTACCAGACTCTAAAAGTGTGTGTATCTTATCTTGGACTTCCCACCCACTAGAACAGTGAGAAATAGATTTGTGTTATTTTTAAGCCATCCAGTTTACGGAATTTTGTTGTATCAATTTGAATTGACAAAGAAAAAGATTTCTTATAGCTCAGATTTTATCCTTTTTATTTAATAATAAATAATATATTTCCCTGCACCTGCTCAGTCTATTCTCAGTACAGGAGCCAAGGCAATGCTAGTGGGATGTATGTCGCATCACGTTAGGACTTCACTCAAAGCCCTCCACAGTCCTCTCACTCAAAGCAGAAGTCCAAGCTACTCTATCCCCAACCTCACTAGCCTCCTGGTTACCTGTCTGATAGTTCTTCTAATACTCACCTTCTTAATTAGTTTATTTCAGGTGCACTGGCCTTTAAATTAATAGACCCATTACCAGTAAGGATCTTGGATGGAATATTCTTACCCTGAATTTTTTTTTTTTTTTTACTTCTATTGGTTCTTTATTCATATTCCAATAAGACCCTTCCTACCTATGTTTCCGTAAGTCTTGAAAAATTATAGCACCTATGGGAAGTCCTGTTTTTTTTTTTTTTCTTCCAACACTTTCTAACTTATTTCCCTCTTAATATGTCCTACTCAGTTGTGTGTGTGTGTGTGTGTGTGTGTGTGTGTGTGTGTGTGTGTGTTCAGAGGGGGGAGGGGGGAGTGTCCTGGAGATTGAACTCAGGAGTGTTCTACCACTGAGTTACATCCCCAGTCTTTTTATATTTTTATTTATATTTCTTTAAATTTTGAAACAGGGTCTCACTAAGTTAGGGTGTGCTGGCCTCAAACCTGCAATCTTCCTGTCTCAGACTCCCAAGTGCTAGGATTATAGGAGTAAGCCACCATGCCTAACTTCACCTTCTTGTTATTTTACTTATTTGTCATACTTTCTATTTGTCTCCATTAAAATGAAAGCTCTATGAGGACAATGATTCTTATTCTTACTGTTTTACTCAGAATATCTAGAAGCATGCCAGTACATAGTAGGTTTTTAATAAATATTTGCACGAATTTGGTATACATGCTATATATTCTGCAAGATTTAATTTATGTGGACTCTCATCTACCTTATCAATTTTTTTTAGGAATCCACATAACTTACATTATCTAAACCCTTTAGAAAAAATTTGAATTCTGACTAAAAACTATATGCCTCGCTTGAAAAAAGAAATCGTGATAAGACTTTCCTTACAGACAAGCTCTTGGTATTTAAAATTTCTGAGATATGCTCATTTGTAGGTTCCACCTATGGCAAAATTGGTTTACTGACTTCACAGTTTGCTTATTTTATATATAACTAATGCACTAAACAAGAAGATGAATAAATTTTATTTTTCCTTAATTTACTGTGTTCCAAATGTAGGAACTTATTAAAATTTAGTTGAAACATTCTAAATTAATTCTTCCTTTATAAATTATACATTGAATTTTCTAATACAGAATTGTTAATATTAATATTTATATTAGTTAATTTCAATTTTAAAGCAAAAGTTTCTTTTGAGCTTTTAGTTAACATTCCTTCATAGAAAATGCTCTTATGTTTGTTATTAGAAAAAAGTAAGTTCCAATGACTGTACAGTTTTCTGAATTTTTTAGTTTTCTGAATTTCACCACTATTAAATATAAAAATATCTTATATCTTACATAAGTTCTATTGTTGAGTCAATAAAACTGTTTTGCTAGTATTAGATTCCATTGCTAGCAATACTTATTTGATTATAAATACTGAAAAAGAACTGATAAAGCCCACAGTTCCCAAGCTGCACTGTAACACACCAGGGTGCCATTGTGAACTCAGACAAAGGCTATGTTCTATTTTACATTTTCAAAGAAAACACAGAAACTATTTACATCTCTTGGATATCATTTGCATTTCCAGCTCAAAATGGTTCTCCATTCCTAGGTTAGATTACAATATATTTTTCTTAATAATGTTACATCTTAGTAAAGCTGGCTTTTCCATTCTTAACAACAGAAGCCAAATGCTGTTTGAAAATCTGCATGGAATAACAAATAAGGTGGGCACTGTCCAAGCAAATTTCAAGGATTGAGAAGTTGTGTAGTAACCGACTGGTACATATGACCCATTAGTAAGAGGTTGTGTTTACTTGAGAATGAAATAAAATTAATTTTCCTTATGTATAGCACTTTTTTTAAATGACCACTAGATTGTTGTAACGTTAATAATTATTTAGTAATATAGGCCCAACTTCTTGATAAATGAAACTGTTAGAAGTTCCATTTGGCCTAAGGTGCTATTGAGATACGACAATGATATGAACTGAGAAAACTTGGAAACCTCTGGGGTCAGGTTACTTGTTTTCTATTCTTATTTTTATTATTTGCTCAAATTCTGCTTTTATTTTTTATAATTCTAGGGAACATTGTTCAGAGGAAAATAGTGTGATGAGACTACTACCACTATAAAAGTTATTTGTGAGAGTGAATTTGTACTCCAGGTCTTGAAAATTTTGATTTGTTTGTTACCAATAGAACTTGAGAAAAATATTCAGTTTGGATTAGTAACAAGAGATGATAAAAAAAAAAAATATAGTGAGGTTTCAGTTTCAGTGAAACTTCAAAACATAGTTTTGAAACTCTTTGGATTTGACAAAACCCAATTGAATATTGCCAAGGCACTCTTTCCCCTAATTTTTCAGGTTCTTGTGTATTTGTGGAGAAATTTAATCCTTATGTTACTGATTCATTTACACTTAACTCATCAGAATGTTTGCTAAATGCTACAGCATTTAATACCCAAAGTGTTTTATAAGAATTTACTTCTGGAGATTCTACAGTTTTATAAATCATTCTTGAACTTGTCTTCTTTAACCAGGAATTCCATTTTTTTTTTTCAAATCATGTAGAACTAGATCCTCAAATTGTACTTCAATTGGATACAGTTCAGAAACCAAGTGGAAGTAAACAAGTGAAAGCTTTTGACTATCTCTTCTACTGTGATACATTTTAAAGAGGTAGATTTGAATTATTCTTAAAGATGTGATTTCAGTAACTAAAAAGATAAATAATAGTAAAATAGTTTGTATGTATTGTCTTTGAATGGAAATATTCTTTTTCCAAGAAAAAAATTAGATTTTTATAATTGTACATGCTCTCTTAGAGGATAAATTTAACATGATTGATAGTGGGTATATTTTTCAATGGCAAAAGTATCAAATCCAACATAATAGCCTTTCCATAGGATTTTAAGTGTAATAAATGCTATCTATATTTTCAAGAATGTGTCCTACAACAATTAACATGTTAAAAAACAAAAATTTAAAAAATGCATTTAATCATGTCTGCAAAAGGCAAATGTTTGTCAACCACACTGTATATTTGGCCAAATTTTTAATGCTCATCAAAGGGCATTAATGAAATAGAATCAAACTTGAAGAAAATAAATATGAGCAATTTTATTCAACAATCTGGTCTCCTAAAATAAAATATGTGGTTCCCTTTGGCACATAAAGACAATGGAATAAAATCAGATATTTATTAGGTTTAATGATATGAAGTTGCCACTTTTATTTTTTTATTTTTTTATTTTTTTTTTGTGGTACTGGGGATTGAACTCAGGGGCCTTCTACCTCCGAGCTACACCCCCAGCCCTATTTTTTATTCTTTATTTTGAAACCGGGTCTCACTAAGTTGCGGAGGGCCTCACTAAGTAGCTGAGGCTGGCCTCGAACCCGGATCCTCCGGTCTCAGCCTCCCAAATGCTGGGATTACAGGCATGCGCCACCACGCCTGGCTGAAGTTGCCACTTTTAGAAAAAAAAAAGGTCATCCATTGTATATAGGCATTTCACACAGTAGAATCTGGCCATTAAATTGTCCATGTGGAAAATACTGTCTCTAGAATGATTTCTTCTTTGATCAGGAAGATATAGATTTCATATTTCAAGAGTTTTTCATATTATATTTTCCTAATCCAAATATGCAAACATTGTCTTAATCAAACTGAATGGATGTCACACCTTAGTAGTTGTTGATGTCTACCTGTCAGTCAAGACAGGTTCTGGAATTATCATAAATCTCAGTGAGTTAAAATGCATTGAATTTCGCTCATGCTCCCTGTCTGTTGTCTTTATTACAGGATCCACACTGATGGTACACTGATGTTCATGGAGTCAGAGGGAAGTGGTAACAAGGGAAAGACAAATGGCTCCTAAAACGTCTGCTCACATTTTACTATCAAAGAAAGTCACATGGCAAACAGAATCCATGGAAATGAGAAAAGGAAATCCTGCCAAATCGTCTAAAAGCAAAAGAGCAGGATATTGGTAAGTAGCTCTAGGGACTACAATACTGAGACTCTAAGTTAGAGCTGTTAGATGATATAAGACCCATTACAGAAAGCAAGCCTTCAGTAAGGGCACTCCAGGTACATCTGAACATGGATCTGTATGTACTCATAAGAAATGAATGCAGACAATGTAAAACTTCATTGTGCATCAGATCTTACAAAGACAGTAAGCAATACTGTATGGTATGAGGGAATATTTGTTGTGCTATTTTATGTGGATGAACCAATTTTTCTATGGTCAGATTAAGTTAGCATATTCTTCAGTAGGACTGGACCTTAAAAACCAGTGAATATACATACACGAATGTACACCGATGTACACTATAAATCTCACTATGATATAATTAAAATCCACCAATAAAAGATTAATATAAAAGCCAATGGATCTGATCTGAAACAGAATCAGAGGATGGTGCTTCCTGAAGCCAAATCAACTGCTGACTGTAGATTTGCATTGTATTTACCTCAAATAATCAATTGACTAATGTTCATTCAGTCAAATAGGAAAAAATATTCAAGCATGGTTGGCTTTGGATTTGGGGGACTTGTTGTATATTTACATGGACACGTTCGTTCACAAGCACTCTTTATCCTCTTTTTTTCCCACTCCTGTCTTTTATTTTAGCTGTATAATCTCAACATGCTGCAAAATCAAAGTCAGGAATAATATATATTGTCACAGAATGTGTTCTTTTCTTTTCTTTTTTCTTTTCTCTCTCTCATTTTTTCTTTCTTTTCTTTTTTTATTGGTATGGGTGAATTGTAATCATACATCATGAAGAAGCTCAAAATGATAGAGACATACACGCACACAGCACTTATTGAGCCTCCCCCCAAGCAAATTTTGTACATAAATGTCAAAACAACTCACATGCTAGAAGGACTAAATAAATAAATAAAATAAAAATGATACTTAAAAATTTTATACATATCAAAAACTTTCAAGAAAAAAATCTGAGTAATAAAATGTTTGAGGCCTACAACACTAAATTTCTTTAACCAGTATTAATCAACTTCAATATCTTGAAAATATGGAAGTAATTATTAATGGTACATTTACGAATATTATAGGCATCAATATTTTAATACTCTAGTATTTTTAATAAATCATTTTCCAATTCTTTTAAATTTTTCCATCCAAAATGTTAGATCAGACATTATGGCAGTATCACTAAAGTTTCCAGCATAGCTGTAAAAGAAAAAAAAAAAAAAAGGCGAAATCTATTCTAAACCCAAAGCTCCCAAGTAATTTTCTGTAGCATATAGCTTATCTCTGCTTGATTTAAAAGACATCTGATATTGTTAGAGGGTGAAAATCTAACCCATTACAAAGGAATGTGAACTATAGCTTAGAGACCACCTTGCTACCATGAACAGATTACAAAAACAGTCCAGGAAAAACAGGGAAAATTCATTTGTAGTGAACCTGCATGTGAAATTCATTCTAGCTTTATTCGTTCTAATCTGTGTTCACTTTTCTTGGGTGTTGCTTTCATTTTTTAAATGTAATTGCTCTACTTTCAAAGGAAAGAAACCACTGTGACAATGTCATATAGCATATGGAGTAGGCTGAGGGCTAGATCAGTGGTAAAAACACTTGCCTAGCATGTATAACACACTGACTTTGATCCCCAGCACCACAAACATTAATAAATTAATTAATGAATAAACAAAAAATAAATAAGTGTGAATACTAGTAATTGAATTACTCCTTTTTTACATTTCTTTTGTGGTACAGAGGATGGAACCCTGGGCCTGCTAGGCAAGGGCCCCAATACTGAGCTACATCCCCAGTTTAAATTAAAAATGTAATAGTAAATATATGGTTACAGTCGATATATATTAAATATATAATGCCAAATAACGTAGGTGATTTTTTTGTAGAAATGTTTCTTTCTTTACTTAGCTATAAAATATAGATGGCTGAAAATCTGATGGAGTTTCCCCTTATAGTTTAACTTTTTTGCTAAATAAGTTTTGATAGTCTTTAAACAATTTGCTATTTTCTGTGATGGAGTCGGCCTACTGGTGAGGCCCAGGAATATTTTTATACTCTCCATTTCCTTTCGGCTTTTCCCTTGGCATCTCCCTTTGTATCATCCTGTTCTCCAGATGGTAGGCTTGTGAGCCATAGCTCAAATATTCCGATATTAATTTTTCTAGATTCTTCGTGTAACATATACCCTATCAGCAGTATTTTATTGGACTCACCCTAGGCTTTGTGGCTTCCATGGCATGACCGTCTGGAGCTAGGGTTTCACTTCAAAGGCCTAAATCAATCCCTTTCTCATGCTGCCTCCAAGATCCAATTTTCACACTCCCACTGAGCAAGAGGTCAAATCAATGATTTTACCATCTTATTATGACTATTTCTTGTATCGACATTCCCTTCAATATGTTTTTAATGTGCCTAAAATGCCAACAGGATCTTGGCCAGTTTTCTACATTTACCTGTCTATGTAATTCCATTTATTATTCAGAAAAATCAGTCCCCTCCCCAAGTACATTGTTTTCCTACTTTGTAATCTGTGCTTTTCATAAATTGCTTAACTAAAGTTATGCTATAAGTGGAATGTATAAGATGTCTTCAAAGAAATGATCAATCTAATTAAAAAAATATTTTGTAAGGATTTAACAAGTAGATAAAGATTTAATAGTTATGTGGATTCATGGTTTATTTCTTACCAATGTTTATTTCTTTATTTTACACATAAAAAACGATAACATTATTATTTGCAAGGATAACAAAATTTTATTTTGGGGGTTTGATTTTATCTCTTTCTATTGATATACACCATTTACCCTCTTTATTGTAGAGCTTTCTGTCTTAAGGAAGAGTTTATGGCATGATTTAATATTGTTTATTAATTCCTTATGTTCAATTTCTTCTAGCAATAGTCTTAAGGAACCCTCTCTGAAGAATATCATGAGTCCATTTCTTTTGTACTTGTACCTGGGAGTACCTAGAGATCTTCTGAACTTTTGCAAACAAACTCCAATCCCAAAGCTCTGACCACAGCCATGGACAATGGCTCTTTACAACAGAGATAGGCTACTATTTCCATCAGCTTTAGCTGAAAGACTGCACAACTTATAATGAGAAAAACTTGTCTACTCCTTTTTTAGGAATGGATTTTATCAAAGCCAAGATAAACACTGTGTTCATTAAAGAAGTTTCATTTTAAAGGTAAAATCAAGTCAAAGGAATAAGTATTTATAAAATCTTATGGTTCAGACTTTCTAATGGATGTAAATATATTGTCTTTTTTTTCCCCCATCCTTACTACCTATGTAAATTCTTTGGTTTTATTTCATATCTTAAGTAAATATATGCTTAGCTTAAGAAATAAGTACAAACTTCTTTGCCAGCATTATTTTTATTGCATCTGAAGTCCCTTCATCATGATGTTAAACCTCATTCCATTGTGCAGGCAGGACAAGACTAATGTAATTATTTAAACAGAAACAAAGAAGATTCTGTTCATGGTTGCAAATAACGTTGGTGCAAATCCACTTCCTTGGCACTGAGTGATGAGTGCTGTACAGATAAGAGGTTGTAGGACCAGAAAATGCCATTTAGGGAGTAATTCCAGAGGACCATAGCAGCACTTCAGAAGGGCAGGATTCCTTGAGGGAAGATAATTGACCATAAGTCACACACACAAGTAATTTATGACTAAAGGCAAATAAAACAGTGTGAGGGTCTTCTATGTTTTTCCCTTTGAAGGAGAAAATGTCTTGTTTATTTAACAATGGAGGAATTATAGCAAGAATAACAAATGAGAGGAAAGATATAGAGGACTTGATGACAACCCACTGGGTAAGGTAAGCAGTTTAAACAATTATTTGCGGGCTAGTTAACTGACTGAATTACCAATCTTAAATTGATTGAAATTTACTTTACTCATTTTTCTACTATTAATAGCACCCCCCATGCTGAGAATCTAACCTAAGACCTCATGAATGTAGTTGCTAACAAAAATCAGCAATTAATGATGCTGTTTAAAATTAGAAACATAGGCTTAAATAGTTACCCTAATAGTCTGACAAACTTCTACATATAGATTAAATTTAAAGTAATTTGTAGCCATTTGGACTAATTCCTCCTCCTCCTCCTCCTTCTCCTCCTCCTCCTCCTTCTCCTCCTATTTTTTTGTACCAGGATTGAATTCAGGGGCCTTCTATCTCAGAGCTAAATCCTCAGCCCCTTTTTTTTTTTTTGAAACAAGGTCTTGCTAAGTTGCCTAGTCTGGCCTTGAACCTGTTATCCTTCTGTTTCAGCCTCCTAAGTACTGAGATTATAGGCAAATGTCTTCATGCCCCAAATCGGACTAGTTTCTTCACATGAATGTAATACCACTATTTGAAATTTTTTAGACATATGTTATAGAATGGAATTAGATTATGTTTGTGGAATTTCTGTTCTAATTATAAAGCAGTTTAAGTTCTATCAATTTTAAATGATATCTGTTGGTAACTTGAAATTATAACAAACTTCATCAGCATATCTATTTCTTGGGAATGGCTTAATTTCAAAGGTCTTGATTTAATATTCTTTGATTGGCCTGGCATATATTTTGAATATTCTTTGTTTTCATAGAGTGATGTATATAGCATTTGAAAATAGTGCTTGATCATGTGGCCATAACACAGTATCTAATATCATTGTAAATATATCGACTTTAAGTGATTTTCTTATGTCATTTTTAAGTAACATATTTGTAAGAGTTTAAACTATGATTGTGTGTTCGTGGGCACAATATTGTCCTCTGTTTTTATATGTGGAGCAGCAAACAAACATGGATAGTATGTACAAAACAAATGTACATGACATTGAGAATTTTACTTTTATTTAAAAACACAAATTAGACTGAATTGTGTCTAATGAAAATCCATATGTTGAAATCCTAAGCCCCAGTATTCCTATTTTTGGAGACAAGGTATTTGGGAGTTAGTGATGGTTAAATGAAGTCATAAGGGTGGAGCACTAATCAAAAGTGACTAGTGGACTCCCAAGAGAAGGCACCAGAGAGCTTGCTTTTTTCTTTCTCTCTTTCTTGTAAAGATGCAGCACACAGGAGAGTTGTCTGCAAGACAAAAACTGAATCAACTGGCATTGGTCTTGAACTTCTAGCCTCCACAAGTGTGACAAATGTATATCTGTTATCTATTTTATTTTATTTATTCATTTACATATATACACATTTATATATAATTATATATGATACATTATATATAAATATAAATATATACATATCATATACTTATACATATGCATATATACACATTATATATACATATATAAAATATATACATATACATATTATATATACACTTATAATATATACATATTGACATATATAAATATATGTTATATATACATATATAAGCATATATGCATGTGTGTATATATTTGGTACTGGGGTTTGAAACCAGGGCCATTCTATCTCTAAGCTACACCCTCAGCCCTATTTTATTTTCATTTTGAAACAGTGTCTCACTAGGTTTGAATCATTCTCACTACTTGCTGAGTCTGTCCTCAAACCATTGATCTTCATATCTCAGCCTCCCAAGTACTGAGATTACAGGCATATGCCTCCACACCCTAATCAATATCTATTATTTAAGCCACCTAGTTGCTGGTATTTTTGTCAAATTTCAAGATAAGTATTAACCTTTTACATAAAACTTTCCCTAAATTGCAGACTTAAACTTTAGTTCTTCTTACATTCAGAAAAAAATAACCAAGAAATTACCAAAAACATATACTAAAACAAAGTCCGAGCCATTGGAGTAAGACTTGCTACCTTGCTATCTTCAATGACCAGTTTGATTAATATATTGGGTCTTGAAGAGTAAATAAATCTATACTACATAAAGTTGGTAAATTTTCTTTTTTTAATATACATATACTTTCATGGGTGCATTATAATCTCAAATCATAATGAAGTTCAGAGAGATAGAGACATACAAGCACTCAGCCCTTGGTGAGCTTCCCCCCAGCTCCTTCTTCATTTCCTCCTCTTCCCCATACATGATATTGAGATTGGCATTAGTAATTTCACATATATAACATCAATGGGGCAAATGCTCAATAGGATATTTCACCAGGGCACAGGTACAGTAAAAGAATCAGAAACTATTTAAATATTTCCTTTTCAATTATAGATGTATTCCATCAGAATTATCAAGCACTTTTAGCATTATATTTGCTAAAGAAGTAGAAAAAGAAACAATAATGCTAGCATAGGTTTCTGAGTTACAATGCATAAATGAGCTTTTCTTAGAAACTGGTTTCTTTCAACTTGATCAGTCATGTCTCTTCTGATGATTTAAACACACCTCTAAAGCTTTAAGTCAAAATCAGGAGATATAGCATAAATCACTGAAATGCAGGTTATCTTAAATTGCATATTAGTGTTTTCTTTTTAAATGACAGTATTACTTCTTTTGCATTAGAAAACCTGAGAGCCCTTTTGTTTTTCTCTTAGATTTTATTTCTTCTGTTGGCTTTTGTCTAGTTACAAACCATTCTCTGCGTAAGCAGAATTATTCTGGGCAGGAAAGAGAGATACAAACAGAGATGGTGTTATACACTAGAACAATGTCTTAGGAAAAGTGACTTCTGTCTATTGATAAATTCCATGTAGCAGCCACTTAGATAAGAACTTTATATGCATTCTTTTTTTATTCCTCACAAAATTTGTTAGATTGATATTAATAGTATCATAATTTTAAAAATAAGGAACTTAGATTTATATAAGTAACTTTTCTCAGTAACACTGCTTATTAATAGTGGTGTTACAATTAAATATTAAGTCTGTCTGGCTGTGATGCCCACGTTAATATGCTTCTCTCATATGGATTTTGCATAGACAGTGATCACTTCTCTAACACCAGCTTCGGATTAGTAAGCCTTCTGTCACCAGAGAAGAAGGTCTCTGGGAACATGGCAAAATACACACATAGAAAAATATGATTTATGAAAAATTAGCAGGAAACAAAATATTCCACACTCATTTTCATTTTGAGCATTCTAGTGTTCTGTTTCCAAGTTATTTGCAGCCCGATTATACATCTTACATGTGAAAGCACACCTACAAACTTGGTAGGTCAGATTCTAGGGAAAGTGACCCAGCTCTAGAGGATAAAATGTCTTAAGTCTGGTGAGCAAAACAGAGTTGTCAGCCAAAGTCTGAGATAGGAAACCTGGTTTCCCAGCAGATGGCAGCAAAAGAAAAACACAAGAAGGCAGAATGCTGGAATCTGGGCAGTTGGGTAGAGTCAAAATCAAACAAGTTGTGAATTCAATCTCAAGAGGACTTGAAATTTGGGACAGCACTTCCCAGGAGACTTTATTATGACCAGAGGAGGGAAAAAAAGCCTTGTAGGGAAATGGGGTGGTAAATATTCACCATCACAAAGAGTTTGTTGATCAAACTGGGGCAGCAAATGGAGATCAAATTTGAGAGTATCTCTAGTTAGAAGAGTAAGGCCAGCATTTAGAAGCAAATAAACATATATGGCCAGAAACAAGGCCAAATAATAGATTATAGCAACTTGCCATAACAGAAATCAGGTGGTAACTGGGTACCAAATCGAGTCTTACAGTATCATATGACCCCTCCATTATAATTTCTGTCTTATTGTTTTTGCCCTTAAATTGTTTCCAAACATATTTGTACCCCCAAAACATTATCAGGTTTTGTAGGTATTTGCTGTAATCTGACCTATTCTTCTTTGCCAGTTTTATAGATAGCAATGTCATAGTTAAGAGACAGGGGGAAAAACTTCATCTCCCAATAAACTATTTTTTTCCTCCTCAATTTTCTGTATAAAACAGTTTCATGAAAGTGCTAGGCCATTAATGGAATCATGGAATGTTGGACTCAAAGAGACCTTGGTGGATCTTTTAGCTTAGCACAAGTTTTTATTTCACAAAAGAGAATATTGGGACACAGAAGTTAAGTGATTTTCCAAAATAAATGTAAAAAATAAAAAAAAAAAACAAGACAAATAAACAAACACAACTGCAGAGTTGAAATCAAACCTCCTATGTGATTGCTAAATCATTCTCACAATGCCCAGTGCTATCCTAAGCATTTGTCACCATCACACGATGAACAAGAGTACAGGAGGAAGATGCACAATGAGCCAGCTAACACCCTGGCTGTTATCAACACTGAAACAATATTGATTTCACTCCTCTGCCATGTTCTGAAACTGACTTATATTTCCCACAACTGTGTCATGATAGTGGCAAATATTGACAAAATGCATAATGCCTACTTATATTGTATCATATATTAAGCATTAGTAATAGAGGCCGCAAATTCATTTTTTAAAGCAAACATCTAACAGCAAGCTCTAAGGAGGAGGAAAGTAATTTATTTGCATAAATATTAATACATCTCTTCAGGATTAATAACCACCCAGCTTTAATCTGCATGTCAAAGGATCAAGAATCATTGACACTGTGAACCTGGGGTATATCTCTTTAGAAAAACGAGTCAGTAAGTTCAGATATGCTACGTGTGTGTGTGTGCTTCCCCTGTGAGCTTGTAGAGATGAGCAGAGTATGTGGAATGTGATCTCCAGGAGGGTACCAGAAACTGGATGTGAGGTTGCTAGGCAATTTTCCCTATTGTTTTAAACAAACTGCACAGAGCTGGCAGCAGCTGTCAGAGTTCCTGGCTCTTAAGAATAACAGAGCTGAAAACACAAAGAACAAAGGTTCTTCCACAATAAATGGCAATAAATAACCGGAACTTTCTATGCCAGTAAATGCGGGCATTTGGATGTTAAAGCAATTAATAAGGTTAACAAACACAAGAGGCCATTTGAATTCTATTTGTTGTCAAATACTTCTCCCCAGACAGTTTAATTTAAATGGTAAGACGACCTGGAAAAGAATGTATACTGCAATTTGATAAATTATTCCCCTAAAATCGCCATTTTCTTGCTTGTGAATTCTCATTTTACTCATGGGGAATTTCTCCTCAGGAACAACAGTGAAAACCTTACTCTAAATAAGTTTTAAAGACCTTACATAGAAACAAGTTACATAATTTATGTTAAACAACAATCCACCCTATCATATCAGCACCACAAGACTCCCTCTTTTTAGCCCTTTATGGCCCAGTCCATTCCTTCACTCCTTCCCTCTCCATCAAGGAAGTGGTTATGCAGGCTTCATGCGGCGAAAGTGAATAGAGCTACACACACAGCTGAGCACTCCCAGAGCTGGTGGAATCTGAATAATCTCTGCGGGCTGTATCAATGTCAATTCCTTGGTTGGGATGCCATGCTACAGTTGTACGAGAGAACACTCCTAGAAGAGGCTATATTCATGTGATTTCACACGTTGCTTTGCAATCTCCTGTGAACCCAGGATTATTTCAAATAAAAGTTTAAGTGAATCAAATTATTCTTTGCTGATATTTAAAATTAGTTATTCACCCCCCTCAAATAATGAGTCATACTCCTGCTGACTTAATTCCTACCTATGGGTGAACAACTCTTTCCTTCAATTGATTTGTATTTAGCATCCATTTCAAAAGAATTTGAAAGGAGTAACTCAGACATTTTGGTAACCCATTTTTTGATAAATTGATTGGATAAAAGTTTTGTTGAGGGATGATCGCATTACATTTATTTATGAAGTCTACACCATTGGGAAAATTAAAATCAAGGATTTATCTGAATTGAATAAAAGGTTTAAGAGTTTCTGCACCCAAGCCAGGCATGGTGGCACACCCTATAATCTCAGTACTGAGGAGGCTGAGACAAGAGGATTGCAGGTTTGAGGCCAGCCTCAGCAATTTAGCAAGACCCTCAGCAACTTAGTGAGATCCTGTTAAGAAATAAATAAATAAAAAGAACTATTGCAATACCACAGATATCTACTGGTGTCATATTTCACCAACTCACAGGAGGCACAGAAGCTCCACCTCCTCATAAATCCATTAATCCTCCACAGGTTATAATATTATTATAAATATTCCTATATGCACTTTGACACCCACAGCAGACAATGTTATACACTTTGCTTTTTCTATTTACTGGAGAATACTCAAGAGGAGAAAGAAAATGTATTCACGTTAATGTTTGGAGATGCTTTATTTCCTTTTTGTGAGAACTTTTTTGCTAATATTTTTTGGTAGGTCACTAACAAATTCTCTTTGATTTCCTTCATCTGAGAATGTCTAAATTCCCATTTAATTCCCAAATGATATTTTTTGCTGGATATAAAATTTGGAGTCCATAATTCCTTACTTTCAGCCCTTGACATCTGTCATACCACCTCTTTCAGGCCTCTAGTATATTCTGAAGAAAAGCATACTGTCACTTGAGTTGTTTTGTCCTCTATAAGGAATGCACAGTTTCCTTTTCTGCTTTCAAGACCGTATCTTTCTCTTTATTTCTTTTTTTTTTTTTTTTTTTTTTTTTTTTTTTTTTTTTTTTTTTTTTTTTTTTTTTTTGCGGTACTGGGGGTTGAACTCAGGGGCATTCTACCTCCGAGCTACACCCCCAGCCCTATTTTTTTATACTTTATTTTGAAACCGGGTCTCGCTAAGTTGTGGAGTGCCTCACTAGGCAGCTGAGGCTGGCCTCGAACCCGGATCCTCCGGTCTCAGCCTCCCGAATGCTGGGATTACAAGCGTGCGCCACCACGCCCGGCCTTTTTCTTTATTTCTAAAACAGTATTTTACCAGTATGTATCTTGGTTTGATTATCCTTTTATTTAAAAGAGCAACATCGCTGGGCGTGGTGGCTCACGCTTGTAATCCCAGCATTCGAGAGGCTGAGACCGGAGGATCCGGGTT
>PVLC010020041.1:0-29753 GCA_004027655.1 Graphiurus murinus | reverse complement strand
TTTTTTGCGGTACTGGGGATTGAACTCAGGGGCATTCTACCTCTGAGCTATACCCCCAGCCCTATTTTTTATTCTTTATTTTGAAACCGAGTCTCACTAAGTTGCGGAGTGCCTCACTAGGTAGCTGAGGCTGGCCGCGAACCCGGATCCTCCGGTCTCAGCCTCCCGAATGCTGGGATTACAAGCGTGCGCCACCACATCCGGCGACTTCTGTTTGTTTTTTGAACCTTATTTTTCTGTAAAGAAAGAAGAGTTATTTGATATTAGGGTGATTTTTTTGGAAAATTACCCTAACAAAAGCATTCTCTTGGAAGGCCAGGGTGTGTGGATTGATTTCTTTAAGCAGTCATGCTTGCATACTCCCTTAGAAAGCTTTTTGTACCTCAGTTTTGAAACTACTGGCCTAGGCCATCATTATGTTGAATGTATACCATGCTCCTGTACCATAGATCCCTGTCTGCTCTGCTCACTTACATTCTTGATTTTCCTTAATCCAGTCCCTGTATGGAAGTAGGAATGATCTCTTTTGCAGTACATTTTTAACAGGCTTCATATTACTTTCATATTAATGCTCCAAAACCACTGAGTGTAGTGATGCCCACTTGTAATCCCAGTGACTCTGGAGGCAGGGGCAGGAAGATGGCAGGTTTGGTCTCAGAAACTTAGACCCTGTCTCAAAATAAAAAATAAAAGGTGCTGGGGGTATAGCTCAGCAGTACAGTGTCCCTGGGTTCAATCCCCAGCACCCCCCCCACACACACACCCAGGAAAAAAAGAAAAGAAAAAGAAAAAAGCTACAAAACTGTAACATCACCCAGTGTCCTCTATGTGGTAGGGATCCTGTCCTTTCTGGTCTTATTTTGAGCCTTGTTTCCTCTGACTCCTTATGCTTTAGTCATGTTGATCTTCTTTTAGGTCTTTGAGGTTTTAGGCCTCTTTGTTCTCTTTCTCCTTATCCCTTTCAGGTACAAATAATGGGTTAACTCAAAAGGCTAATTAGTCTTCTGATTTATTTATTTGAAAATGGAAT
Source organism: Graphiurus murinus (assembly GCA_004027655.1). Lineage (NCBI taxonomy): Eukaryota > Metazoa > Chordata > Mammalia > Rodentia > Gliridae > Graphiurus > Graphiurus murinus. The sequence continues at coordinate 28,723 of PVLC010020041.1, read as the reverse complement.
TAAAGCCCGTCCCCCCCCCCCCCCCCGTGATGTGCTATGTATATTGTGTCATAGTTGAAAAAATTTGGAAAGTATTATTTCAAAAGTTTCTACAGCCCCTTAGTGGAGACTAGTAGATGTGACCACATGGCTATAGAACCATTTGATGTCATCCTTAAAGAAAATTAGGTTGTTGAATATATTATTAGTTATGATTTTCTGATAGAGATGTTCTTATCCTATTTTAGGGTATTGTATTTGTCTTAAATTGAGCCGAGCATGGTGGCACACACTTGTAATCCCAGTACTTGAGAATCTGAGACAGGAGGATCACAGATTCACAGCCAGCCCCAGCTACTTAGGCCCTCCGCAACTTAGTGAGACCCTGTTTCAAAATAAAGAAAAAAAAAATAGGGCTGGGGGTGTAGCTCGGAGGAAGAATGCCCCTGGGTGGTTCAATCCCTACTTCTGCAAAAAAAAAAAAAAAAAAAAAAAAAACCAGTATAACATTATATCATTAGTATGTAAGATGTAAGGGGGAGAGAAACCTGTAATTCAGTCCCCCTTTTGTCAATTGGCAGTCATCTGGCCTTCTCAGACTTGGTTCACCTTGTTAGTCTCAGCTTTCTTGCCCATTTGAAAAGTGAGGGATATCTTTCTTTTGGTTTTAATACTTTACTTGTTTTGGCAAGTGGAATGGCTTTTTATGTAGATAAAATGAAGAGAAATGCACTTTATAAGGCTTCATAAGAAATATTCTAACAGAGCCGGGCGTGGTGGCGCACGCTTGTAATCCCAGCATTCGGGAGGCTGAGTCCGGAGGATCCGGGTTCGCGGCCAGCCTCAGCTACCTAGTGAGGCACTCGCAACTCAGTGAGACCCTGTTTCAAAATAAAGAATAAAAATAGGGCTGGGGGTGTAGCTCGGAGGTAGAATGCCCTGAGTTCAATTCCCAGTACCGCAAAAAAAAAAAAAAAAAAAAAAAAAAGAAATATTCTAACAGGAAGCATTATGAAGCAGTGTAGGTTGTTGATAAGAATATGTGGTGTTAACACTGACCTCATATTTATCACTGAAGATTTGGTAGTACAAGGGCTGATTTTAGTATCTAGTCAAGATGTGTATGTTTGGTAACAATTAAAATATTACATTTGTACATAGAGCTTTTTAAAGTTATTATTCTGAAAGCCTTTCTTAGGTAATTCTATGAAACTCTTAATTTGTTAAATTCCATTTGACATGCATGTAAAAATATTTCATCTCAAGCTTATATAAAAAATACTTTAGAAAAGTAAACCAAGTAATAGCTTCCTTGCCTGTATTTTGACACAAGAGCTTTGGTTTTATTATAATTTATAAGTACTCTTGTAGTGCTGAAATACATGTTTAAAGCTTAAATATCTTCGAGAAAGAGAGAGAGAGAGAGACAGAGAGAGACAGAGACAGTGTGTACTGGGGATTGAACCCAGGGGTATTCTGCCTTCAAGCTATACCCTCAGCCTTATTTTATTTTTATTTTGAAAGAGTCTCACTAGGTTGATGAGAGTCTTATTACATGCTGAGGCTGTCCTTGCACTTGCAATCCTCCTGTCTCAGCCTCTCAAGTACTGAGATTACAAAGGTGCACTACCATGCCTGGTGTTTTAGGGAATAATTTTAAAGTTGAGTTGTAAATTTTGTAACTTAGTGACTTTTTAAAATTTAGCCTTTCTCATATTTACATTTTCGTTTTATGTATTTTGAGTAAACTTTTCATCTCCTGCCCTTGAAGTGAACATAGTGGGTAATCATTAAATATTTGTGGAATTTGACATTAATATGGTAATTCCTTTATGATAATATTCTTTAGAACTTTTTTGTCATATTTTTCTCACATGTTTTTTTCCTGTGGAGACATACTTCGCATGTTTTGTAATTTTCCTTCATGCTAACTGTTAATGGAATATTTACATTTCTTTCTCAATAGCTAATCCACTTTTAGAAGCCTTTGGAAATGCGAAGACTGTTCGCAACAACAATAGCAGTCGATTTGGAAAATTTGTAGAAATACATTTTAATGAAAAGGTAAATGAAAGTTACTTTGGGATGATATGTTTGGGTAGTGTTTGTGAAAAATGCAAGGGTCATACTAGAATTGGTGATATTTTTGAATTTATGGTAAATCCCTTTAAGTTTCTTTATTACTTTAGGTGGGAGAATATGTATGTTCACTATGACTATCTGAAAAGTCTTTTCACAATCTAAATATTGGATTTGACTCCAGCATTGAGTATAATTTATATCTAGTTTTTCCCCATAATTTATTCTTTTCACATGTAATAATTGCACATAGATATGAGGTGCAATGTGATATTTCCCCCCCCCCCCCCGATCAAATCAGGGTAATTAGAATTTTCATCTCCTTACCAGTTTTTTTTTTTTTTTTTTGCGCTATTGGAAATTGAACTCAGAGGCATTCTACCTCTGAGCTACATCCCAGCCCTATTTTTTATTCTTTATTTTGAAACCGAGTCTCACTAATTTGCAGAATGCCTCACTAGGTAGCTGAGGCTGGCCTTGAACCCGGATCTTCCAGTCTCAGCCTTCCAAATGCTGGGATTACAAGCGTGCGCCACCAAGCCCGGCTTCCTTACCAGTTCTTTATGTTTGGAGCCTTTGAACTTTGTCTTCTAGTTCTTCATAAATTATATAATAGGAGGTTTTAGACACATGCTTTGAGGTACAGTACAAAGTCATTTTGATTCTACATAGGCTCAGAACTTAATGAAGGTGTTTAAAATGATGGATGACCTTAATAAATTCTCTGAGCTTACATTTAGTTAACTTTTTCCTCCTATTTGATGAATATTATAGCCTCTTCGGCAGACACATTTATTAGAAAAGGTAAATAATTTAATATTGTTAAGTTATACTTTAAGACATTGCAAATATATATTTTCTCTCTTGTTTTTTAGAGTTCAGTTGTTGGAGGATTTGTTTCACATTATCTTCTAGAGAAATCTAGGATCTGTGTTCAAGGCAAAGAGGAAAGGAATTATCATATCTTTTATAGGTTGTGTGCTGGTGCTTCTGAAGATATTAGAGAAAAACTTCATTTGAGCTCCCCAGATAATTTTCGGGTAGGTTGGAAGACTATAAATTTCATACAAATTTTGCAGTTTGAATTGTCTTAAACTTTAAAACTTATTTTAGTGAATTTTGGTATCTGGTTGTATATGTACACATTTCTGGTTTTTATGACTCTAGAAAGTTTGCTTTACCAGGCTACGTTAAGAATGTGGGCAATATGTGTAAAATGAAGAAGTGGTGCTATTTGTGTTCTGACAGTGATTGATATGTCATAAATGTTTATGTAACCCTGTTGTACTCAAGAAATGTATAAAAATCCATGCTGAAAAAAATATATATATATATTAAGCCAAGTAGGTTCCACATCTGTGGCTTCAGCCAGCTATAGATTGAAAATGTTCAGGCTACGGGGGGAAAAATGTGTCTGTACCGAATATGTACCAACTTCTTTCCCTTATCATTATTCCATAAGTAATAAGTTATAACAATAATTTTTGTAGTTTTTACTTGCATTAGGTATTATAAGTAGCCTAGAGATTACTTAAATTACATGAGAGGATATGTGTGGATTATATACAGATACTGTGCCATTATATGTAAAGGACTTGAGTATCTACAGATTTTAGTGTCCAGTATCTACAGGAAGTCAAGGAACTAATCTCCCATAGATACCTAAGAATGACTGTATAATGTGTTAGAATGATTGCTGTGCTGAGGAGATCTCTATTGGGGTTTATTTCTGAGTTTATAATACAGGTTGAACATCCCAAATCTGGAAACTCCAAATCTAAAATATTCTAAAATCTAGGATTTTAGATTTTTGAATTAGGGATACTCAACTAGAAAGTTTATGCAAATACTCCAAAATTTAAAAAATTCCAAAATTTGAAATAGTTATTTCAGCTGGGCGTGCTGGCGCACGCTTGTAATCCCAGCATTCGGGAGGCTGAGACCGGAGGATCCGGGTTCGCTGCCAGCCTCAGCTACCTAGTGAGGCACTCTGCAACTTACTGAGACCCTGTTTCAAAATAAAGAATAAAAAATAGGGCTGGGGGTATAGCTCAGAGGTAGAATGCCCCTGAGTTCAATCCCCAGTACTGCAAAAAAAAAAAAAAAAGAGTTATTTCAGATGAGGGATACTCAACCTGTATAACAGTATATGAGAGGGTGTGTAATGAGATAGGTAAAAGGATAGATGTTAAACCCCATATTAATATAAATTCAATTAGAAATTATAATACTAGCTTTAAAACTACATTTGACTTATCTGTAAAAAAGTTTGACCACTGAATTAATATTAATAAAGGATACTTGATTATATTCCTTAATTTAATTCAACAACAAATATTTGTTGCTTGCCTATTGGGTGTTAGGCATTATGCTAGGATTAAAAAGATTAAATAAGACACAATCTCTGTTCCTGAGCAATTTAGAATGTGGTGGGAAACATGTACAGCCTGACTGATATGTTGAATAACAAGAAAGAGATGTACATAGAATGTTGTGGCAGGCTAGGGATTTTGAAAAACTTACTGGAAGAATTTTTAGGTATTGACTAGGTGAAGAAAGCTGCAAAAGATATTCCTGATAGAACAGAAAGATGAACAAAGAAAGGTGAGAAACATCCTAAAGAGTAAGGCAGGCCGGGCATGGTGGCGCACACTTGTAATCCCAGCATTCGGGAGGCTGAGACCGGAGGATCCAGGTTCGCGGCCAGCCTCAGCTACCTAGTGAGGCACTCCACAACTTAGACTCGGTTTCAAAATAAAGAATAAAAAATAGGGCTGGGGGTATAGCTCAGAGATAGAACGCCCCTGAGTTCAATCCCCAGTACCGCAAAAAAAAAAAAAAGAGGCCGGAAGTGGTGGAGAGGGGGCAGAGAGCTGTTTTAAGTTTTTTTTTGATGGTATTGGGGATTGAACCTAGGGGTGTTCTACCTCTGAGCTGTACCCCCAGCCCCTTTTATTTTGAAACAGGATCTCGCTAAGTTGATGAGGCTGGCCTTGAACCTGCGATCCTCCCATCTCAGCATCCCAAGTATTAGGATTACAGACATATACCCTCATGCATGACTGTTGAAGGGTTTTAAGTAGAAAGTTAGATATCAAATGCTTTTTTTTTTTTGGCATCTTTCTTTGGTGGCTTTAAGCAGTAGGGGAGGGGATGGGTAGCAATTGGAACCGTAGGTAGACTGGTTAAGAACCTGCAGCTATAATTAAATTTAGTTACTAACATGCCTGAGTTTATTTAGAGATGACAGAGTTAGAGATGGGGTTTTGCAAATACTGTGAGGTAAAATTGATAGGACTTGGAGACTGAATAGGAGAGAGAAAGAATCTAGAATAGTTTTCAAATATATGACTAGTAAAACTAAGTGGATGTAAATACCCTTATTAGGTCTACTTGTAAGGTTGTGACATATAGGATGAGTTTAGTTTTGTGCCCATGGATCAATTAAGTGGCAATGTCTGGAAGCCAGCTGGGTATACTGATTTAAGATCAGTACCAGTGCTAGAGATACAGGTTTGGAACGTGACAGTACTCTGGTGGTAGTTAAAACAGTGGCAGTGAGTAGATGAGATGGTATAATATAAAGCATCATGTGCCAGGATCCAGACTCTGGAGTTGATAGGGATGAACAGATGAAAAGTTGTCCAAGAAAGAAAGCACAGCTGGCGTTGTGAGAACTATAAAGAGTGCAGAGAATGACATGTCCTGGCAGTAGAGTTTCAAGAAGTGATTGGGATGGTTAACATAATTTACAAAATCTCAGCCAGAAAAGATTGTCCAGTATGGGTACAGGACACTCAGAATGGGAGTAAGGAATGTAGTTTGTGCAAAGTTTCACATGTGATTCTGTTAATCTTCCTCGGGCAGGAATCCTCCATTTGAGAACCATAACATGTTTAGTTAATGCTCTCTGTGGGTGTGTATTCATTTCTTTTTACAGACAACTTCTCTTTCACCTAAGGTAGTTTCTTTTAATGAGGATAGCTTAAGCAATGTAGTAAGACCCTGTTTCAAAAAAAAAAATAAATATGTATACACACACTCACACACTCACACACTAGGGCTGTGATTGTAGCTCAGAGGCAGAATGCCCCTGGGTTCAATCCCAGTACCAAAAAAAAAAAAAAAAAAAAAAAAGCTTCTGTGAATCAGTATAAATCATTCAGATTAGAAAAGTTGAAATTATTTGATCCATAAACCAAGTATTGGAATTTGTATAGAGCCAACCGTCAGTAAATGTGAAAGTCATGTTTTAAAGAATAGAGTCTAAGCTGGGCATGGTGGCACACACTTGTAATCCCAGCATTTGGGAGGCTGAGACTGGAGGCTCCGAGTTTGCAGCCAGCCTCATCTGCTTAGTGAGGCCCTTCGCAACTTAGTGAGACCCTGTTTCAAAATAAAGAATAAAAAAAGTAGGGATGGAGCTGTAGCTTGGAGGTATAATGCCCCCAAGTTCCATCCCTAGTACCACACACACACACACACACACACACACACACACACACACACACAAAGAATAGAGTCTAAAGCTCAGAAATTATGAAAAAAATTTTCTTAATTATTCAGAACTCAAAAGATCACTTTGAGATTCCACATATTTTCATTATTGTCTGTGGTAGAGCACGTACCTAGCATGCACAAGATGTTCAGTCCCCAGCACTACCAAAAGAAAAAAGATTTTTGACACTGAGAAGATGTAAAATTGCTGCCCTTTAAAAATATAAAATTATGGTATTTTTTATTTAAAGCATTTTATTTAATCTACTTTCAGGGATTAGGATTTTATCCTTGATTTGATTAATAGGAATAAAATATAAAATACAGAATTACTGATTTTAATTAAGGGGTTAATACTAAAATTATGTTTAGAAATTCTTTATAGTTAGCACCATTTAATAAGTTGTATTTTCTTTTGTATTATTTCCCTGTGGATAATATATGTTAATTATATTTTAAATTTCTTTGTCATAGTATTTAAACCGAGGCTGCACTAGATACTTTGCTAACAAAGAAACTGACAAACAGATTTTACAGAACCGCAAAAGTACTGAGGTATAGTAGAATTTTTTTTAATTAAAATCTTTAATGATAAAAAAATATGCTGAAGTATATCCTTTTTGTTTTGAAAACCAAAGATTTCTTACATTTAGGCTTATATTTTAAAAAATTTAAGTACTTACTCAAGCCTCTCTCCTAGTGTACTTAACTCTGTGTTATCTTCAGAAACAATAGGTTCTGGTTCTTCCTGGAACTCAATGTACTGCTTTTCTTTTTTTTTCCCCTCTAAGTATGAAGATATTAAATTGCCTAAGAACATTATCATTTAACACTTTTGGAACTTATTCTTGTATTATCCATTTAGAATTAAATATAAAATATCTTTATTTTATTTTCTATTTCAAGACCGAAGTAAGGTTTAAAGTAGACAGTAAATAGATTAGGCATTCTTGTGTGTAATTATGTATTACAGTGTTTTTCTTTAAAGTATCAAATTTCTGGAATATATTATGAAAAATTTTGTATATTGATCTCACTAAATAATTATAAGAGTAATTAGATATAATTATAACCTCAAGTATTGTTATTTTAAAATATCTGATCTTTAAATATCTGTACTTCTTATAAACTTTAATTTGCAGTGTTTAATAAATAGTATTAATTTTTGTATATACAAAGGGATTACATTATGAAAACTAAGTCAAGATTAGTTATAGGGTACTAGTTTATATTGTGTATTTTATTAAAAAATCTATATTGAACATTTAATAAGCAAGTTTTTATTAGTGTGTTTTAATTTTTTTACATTTACTAATTTCTCAAAACAAGTAAAATAATTTATGTCTGAAACGTACTCATAAAAGAACAGAAAATAAGTTTCACATTATTTCAAATTCTGAGCAGATGAGTGTACAGTTAGTTAATTTTTCTTTAATTTGGCATTTTATATATCATTTTAGACACTGATGTCTGAAGAATAAGTCATAAACTTATTAAGCAAATTAATATCAATATCTTCCTTTGTCTTGATAAAACTATGTATATAAGATATCATCAAAATATAGAAGTTTTATTCTTTCTACTAAGGTAATCAAAACATTTTCTAGGATGTTACAGCAGTATTAAGGAAAAAAACACATATGTAATATGTATATAAATGTGATCTACTAGCATAGAAAAGCTGAGAAGGGAGGAAAAAAAGCCAGTACTTACTCTCGAAAGAGTAGCATGTACCTCTCTAAAGAGGAAAGTTCACTTTTTAAGTCAATATACTTTTAATCTTCTATAGTTTACTTTTAATTTTATACAATATACTTTTAATCTTATATTATTGAGAGAGGAGAGAGAAAAAGAGAATATGTGTATGTATAATACATGTAGATAAACAATGGGTTACTAATATGTTTAAATTACTTTTTATGTCTTCTATATCAGGAGGATGAGGTGATCATTTTGACTAGTTAAACCTTTTGTTTAGTTCCATTTGAATGACTTTAAGTTGTGTGTTTTTTAGGAGAATGCAGTATTTTTAGTCTAATGTATAGCAAATGTCATTTAATATTTGATTAGAAACAGTTCTTAAATGAAGCAAGCATTCAATTGCAAGACTAAAAATTCTGCATGATATGTGTTCTCTGTTAACTTTAGCTGCATGTGGTTGTTGCTTTTGCTTCTTTTTAAGAATAAAATGGAATTTTATTTTCTAGACATTTTCCAGAAATTTCACAAATGATTGAACATATTAAAGACTTGTGGAAGGACAGTTAAAACTTTAGCTGGGGGAAAAAAACACCTCTTGGAGCATCTTTTTTTTTTTTTTTTTTTTTTTTTTTTTTTTTTTTTTTTTTTTTTTTTTTTTTTTTTTTTTTTTTTAATGTGTGTGTGTTACTGGGGATTGAACCCTCTAAGCTATACCCCCAGCCCTATTTTATTTTATTATTTTTGAAACGGTTTTGCTGAGTTGCTGAGGGTCTTGCTAAGTTACTGAGGCTGGTTTCCAATCTGTGATCTTGTCTCAGCCTCCTAAGTACTGGTATTACAGACATGTGCCCGCACACCTGGTTCCTGGAGCATCTTTTTTTTTTTTTTTTGCTACTGGGGATTGAACCCAGAAGCATTCTACCTCCAAGCTACATCCCCAGCCTGATTTTACTTCTTATTCAGAAACTTGGTCTCACTAGGTTGCTAAGAGCCTCTCTAAATTGCCAAGGCTGGCTTTAAATCTGTGATCCTTCTGTCTCAGCCTCCCAAGTACTGGCATTACAAGTGTGTGCCACCACACCTGGCTCTGGAGCATCTTTAATACCAATTAATTTTAATGTTGTATTTCTTCTTCTAATATCTTCATTCTCAAGTTCTGGAAAATTCCTAGGCTGATTTTTCTATGCCAAATAACTTTATGTGTCTCCTAGCTTTTACAGGCCTTTCTTCTCTTTTTGAGTTTTTTGTAGGTTCTAACAAATAAACAGTTTAGATGCACGTTCTGTTAGGAGAGAAAACAAATTTTCTCTTTATTTTTCTGAAATGTTTTAAGTCATTTCATGAATTTCTAGAATAAGCATAATGCTTACTAATATTATACTACCTTGTATGTTCTTATACAGAAAAAGCTAAAAATATTAAAAAAAATTAAAAAGGTTAAAAAATATTTCTCAGGCCATGAAAATTATATCACTGTCTTACATTTACTTCTCTGTTTAATACTGCAGTTGGCAGCAATTAACCTAAAATACTGTCATTTTAATTATCAGATTTAAATGTTTATTAATTTTTGCTTATTTTTATTGACAAAAAATATATATTTGTAAAAAATTTTTGATACAATGTCATATTTTGATGATGTATACATTGTGGAATAATTATATCAAATTAACATATCTGTTACAACCTCAGTTCATTTCAACCTGAGCATGTTAATTCATCTCAACCATGGGCATTCCTTTTTTCATTGAATTTATAATTTTATCTAAGATCATAGAATTAAGCCGGGCGTGGTGGCGCACGCTTGTAATCCCAGCATTCGGGAGGCTGAGACTGGAGGATCTGGGTTCGAGGCCAGCCTTAGCTACCTAGTGAGGCACTCCGCAACTTAGTGAGACTCGGTTTCAAAATAAGGAATAAAAAAAAAAAATTGGGCTGGGGGTATAGCTCGGAGGTAGGATGCCCCTGAGTTCAATCCCCAGTACCGCAAAAAAAAAAAAAAAAAAAAAAAAGATCATAGAATTATAATGACTTACAGTTAAACATAATTGTACATTTCATTCCATTCTTATAATTGAAATTTTTATTGAAATAATTGTCCATTCACATGTAGTTGTGAGAAATAGTACAAAGAGATCTTGTATATACTTTACCTAGTCATTCAGTTTTCAAATGTATTAAAATGCTCACGTTTTTCTGTTGACAAATTTTATTTTTGCATGTTATATATTGTATTAAAAGACCTGGCAGAGTACTGTTGGTTTACTTACATAAATGATGTAAAGAAAGTTAATTGTTATCTTCTTGTTTTGAAGTATCTTAAGGCAGGTTCCTTGAAAGATCCTTTATTAGATGACCACGGAGATTTTATTAGAATGTGCACAGCCATGAAAAGAATTGGCTTGGATGATGAAGAAAAGCTTGATTTGTTCCGAGTGGTAGCTGGTGTCCTGCATCTTGGAAATATTGATTTTGAGGAAGCTGGCAGCACTTCAGGTTTTTTTTTTTTTTTTATTAAGGGAGATAAAACTAGATGGAATTTCTGTCATTTCTTGGCATATGAAAATTCAGCGTGTATGTGTTGGTTTGCTGAAATTTCTAGGATATACTGTGTTATGTAGTGAATCTGGCAAATGAGGGATGCATCATTGTGAGCTTTGCTTTGAACAAATTAGTAACTCCACTACTAGTGTTATATTTAGTTCGGTTTTCCAACTAATAGAATACTTTTAGCAATCAGTAGATTAATTCTCTATCATCTGTCAAGGTTTTTTTGAAAATTTTCTGGTTCATTGATCTAAACTTAAATTAGTTAATTAGGACAATTTAATATGTAAAAGCCCATACACTTTATTAATGAGCAATGAAAATAAATTAAAACTTTCATTCTCATACAGGAGAATAACTTTGAACTTCTAGGGTTTTAGTCTCTAAATAAGCAGTAAGATTTTTGCGTAATTGTAAATATGATCTGTGAATACAAGATTGGGAAACTATAGCCCATGGGACAGATCTGACCCACCACCTGTTTTTGTAAAGGAAATGTTATTGGAACATAGTTACACCCATTCACCTATGTACTGCCAGCTTTTATGTTACAGTGGCAGAGCTGAGTAGTTAGGATAGAGAGGACATGTCCTACAAAGTCTCAAACATTGATTGTCCGTTTATTTTTTTGAAATTGATTCATTTTTTATATAATAATTGGTGCATTGTAATCATATATCTTTTTTAGGTACAAGCTGATAAAGGCATATATGCACACATTTCTCATTTAACCGCTTCCCCAATTCCCACCCCACTCCCTCGCCCTCTCTCCTTCTCAAGTTCAGTTTAGTGATTGATCTTGATATATTTGTGAAAGTACATTGTGTACATTAGGGTGTTTCCCACCCCTGCCTCCCAGTCCATCCCCTTTGGTTAAGTCAACTTCTTTGCTTATTGAGGGTTTCTCCTTATTCATCTGGAGACCCTCTTATGCCCCATCTTCTCCCTAGCATCTGCATATTAGGGAGAACATACGTTTTTTTACTCTTTGTGACTGGCTAATCTGACTTAACATAATATTTTCTAGTTGCATCCATTTCCCTGCAAATAACATGATTTTGTTGTTCTTTATGGCTGAGTAAAATTCCATTGTGTACATATCCCATAGTGTTTTTTTTTGCGGTACTGAGGATTGAACTCAGAGACATTCTACCTCCGAGCTATACCCCCAGCCCTATTTTTTATTCTTTATTTTGAAACCGAGTCTCGTTAAGTTGTGGAGTGCCTCACTAGGTAGCTGAGGCTGGCCGCGAACCTGGATCCTCCAGTCTCAGCCTCCCGAATGCTGGGATTACAACCATGCGCCAACACGCCCGGCTTATCCCAGAGTTTTGTCATCCATTCATCTGTTGATGGACATCTTGTCTGTTTCCATAGTTTGGCAATTGTGAATTGTACAGCTATAAACATAGATACACATGCGTTAGTCTGATAGTTTGGTTTCCATTCTTTTGGGTAGAATCCCAGAAGTGGTATTACTGGATCATATGGTAGGTTCATTCCTATTTGTCTGAGGATCCTGCATACTATTTTCCAAAGTGGTTGCACTAATTTGCAGCTTCACCAAAAATGTGTTAGGCTTCCCATTTCTCCACACCCTTACCAGCATTTGTTGTTGTTCATGTTTTTTATGGTTGCCTTTCTGATTGGAGTTAGGTGAAATCTCAAGGTAGTTTTGATTTGCATCTCTCTGATTGCTAATGATGTGGAACATTTCCTCATACATTTATTGACCTTTTGTATTTCTTCTTTTGTGAGGTGTCTATTTAGATCCTTTTCCCATTTTTTTAAATTTTTTTTTTATTTTTTATTTTTTTATTTTTGTGGTACTGGGGATTGAACTCAGGGGCGTTCTACCTCCGAGCTATACCCCCAGCCCTATTTTTATTCTTTATTTTGAAACCGAGTCTCACTAAGTTGTGGAGTGCCTCACTAGGTAGCTGAGGCTGGCCGCGAACCCGGATCCTCCGGTCTCAGCCTCCCGAATGCTGGGATTACAAGTGTGCGCCACCACGCCCGGCTCTTTTCCCATTTTTTGATTGGGTTATTTGTTTTCTTAGCTGTGAGCTTCTTGAGTTGTCTGTATATCCTAGATATTAGTCCTGTATCAGAAGAGTAGCTGGCAAAAATTTTCTCCCACTCTGTGTGCTCTCTGTTGAGGTTCTTGATATTTTCCTTTGCTGCACAGAAGCTCTTCAGTTTAATGCAATCCCATGTATTGATCTTCTTTTGAGTTGCTTGTACTTTTGGGGTCTTGTTGAGAAAGTTTTGACCTGTGCCTATGTGTTGAAGTGTTGGGCCTATGCCGTCTTCAAGTAGCTGCAAGGTCTCTGGCCTGACTTCCAGGTCTTTGATCCACCTTGAGTTGACTCTTATGCAGGATGAGAAAGTGGGGTTTATTTCCACTTTTCTGCATATGGTTAACCAGTTTTGCCAACACCATTTGTTAAAGAGGCTATCTTTTTTCTAGTGTATATTTTTGGCTCCTCTGTCAAAAATCAGTTGACTGTAAGCATGTGGGTCTGTTTCTGAGTCTTCAATTCTGCTCCATTGGTCTATGTCTCTGTTTTTGTGCCAATATCATGCTGTTTTTATTACTGTGGCTTTGTAGTAGAGTTTGAAGTCAGATATTGTGATACCTCCTGCATGGTTCTTGTTGCTAAGAACTACTTTGGCTATCCTGGGCTTTTTGTTTTTCCAGATGAATTTAAGGACTGATTTTGCTATGTCTGTGAGGAGTGAACTTGGTAATTTCATGGGTCTTGCATTGAACTCTGTAGATCACTTTTGGGAGGATGGCCATTTTGATGATATTTATTCTGCCTATCCTTAGACCATCTTCTAAGGTCTTCATCGATTTCTTTTTTCAGCTTTTGATTGTTTTCCTTGTAGAGGTCTTTTACCCCTTTGGTTAGGTTTATCCTTAAGTATTTTATTTTTGGGGGTGCTATTGTGAGTAGAATTGTTTTCTGGATTTCTTTTTCAGTGGATTTGTAGTTGGCATACAGAAAAGCTTCTGATTTTTTAAGATGTATTTTGTATCCAGACACTTTGCTGAATTTGTTGATCAGTTCTATAAGTTTTTTGGTTGAGTTTGTTGGGTCTTCTAAGTATAGTATCATGTCATCTGCAAAAAGGGATAGTTTTAGTTCTTCTTTCCCTATTTTTACCCCTTTGACTTCCTTCTCTTGCCTTATTGCTCTGGCTAGAGTCTCAAGTACTACATTGAACAGAAGAGGTGATAATGGACATCCTTGTCCTGTTCCTGTTTTTAGTAGGAATTCTTGCAGTTTTTCTCCATTTAATATGATGTTGGCTGTGGGCCTATTGTATATTGCCTTTATGATGTTGAGGTACGTTCCTTCTATTCCGATTCTCTGCAGTGCTTTTAGCATGAATAGGTGTTGGATCTTGTCAAATGCTTTTTCAGCATCAATTGAGATGATCATGTGATTTTTTGTCTTTGATTCTGTTTATGTGGTGAATTACATGGAGTATTTTTCGTATGTTGAACCAGTCTTGCATCCCTGGGATGAAGCCAACTTGGTCATGGTGTATAATTTTCTTGATGTGGTTTTGAATGCGCATTGCTAGTATTTTGTTTAGCAGTTTCGCATCTAAGTTCATCAATGATGTAGGCCTATAGTTTTCTTTTCTTGAGCTGTCTTTATTTGGCTTTGGTATTAATGTGATGTTGACTTCATAGAATGTGTTTGGGAGGGTCCCGTTTCTTTCTATTTCACGGAATAGTTTGAGGAGTATTGGGATTAGCTCTTCTATAAATGTTTTATAAAATTCACTTGGAAAACCATCTGGCCCTGGGGTTTTATTTTCTGTTTCTATCTCTTTGATTGCTATTGGTCCATTTAAGTTTTCTATATCTTCTTGACTCAATTCAGGAATGTTATATGTGTCTAGAAATTTGTCAATTTCTTTTAGATTTTCCATTTTGTTAGAGTATAGTTTTTCAAAATAGTTTCTGATGATCCTCTGTATTTCCATACTGTCGGTGGTAATATCCCCTTTTTCATCTCTTATTTTGGTAATTTGGGTTGATTCTCTCTTTCTTTTGGTTAGGTTGGCCAATGGTTTGTCGATCTTGTTTATTTTTTTCAAGAAACCAGCTTTTGGTTTTGCTGATTTTCTGTATTATCTTTTTATTCTCTACTTCATTAATTTCTGTTCTGATTTTCATAATTTCCTGTCTTCTACTAGCTTTGGGGTTGGACTTTTCTTGTTTTTCGAGTGCCTTGAGCTGTTTCATTAGGTTATTTATTTGGTGATTTTCTGTTTTTCTTATGTGGGCACTCAGTGCTATAAATTTTCGTCTTAGTACTGCCTTCAAAGTATCCCAGAGGTTTTGATATGTTGTGTCTCTGTTTTCATTAGTTTCTAGGAATTTTTAAATTTCTCCCCTTCTTCTATGACCCAATCCTCATTCAGCAATGTGGTGTTCAGTCTCCATGTGGTTACATATGGAGTCTTCTTAGAGTTGATTTCTAGTTTTCACTCCATTGTGGTTTGAGAAGATGCAGGGAATTTTGTTACATTTTTTGAATTTGCCAGTGCTCGCTTTGTGGCCTAGAATGTGGTCTATTTTGGAGAAGGTTCCGTGTGCAGCTGAAAAAAATGTGAATTCAGCTGTAGTTGGGTGAAAGAGTCTATATGTATCTAATAGGTCCATTTGGTTTATGGTATTCTTTAGGTCTGAGGCGTCTCTACTGACCTTTTGTTTAGAAGATCGGTCTAGTGATGTTAGAGGAGTATTGAAGTTTCCCAGTGTTTGTGTATTGGGATCTATGTGTGTCTTTATATCATACAGAGTTTGTTTTATGAAAGTGCCTGCACCTATGTTTGGGGCATAGATGTTGATAATTGTTATTTCTTTTCGCTGGATTGTTCCTTTTAGTAGTAAAAAATGACCTGCTTTGTCTCTTCTGATAAGCTTAGGCTTGAAGTCTAATTTTCTGGTATCATGGTTGCTACTCTTGCTTGTCTTTGAGTTCCATTGGCATGGATTACCCTACTCTAACCCTTCACCTTTACTTTGTGGGAATTTTTGCTTGTAAGGTGTGTTTCTTGCAGGCAGCATATAGATGGATTCTGGGTTTTAATCCATTTTGCCACCTTGTGTCTTTTTATTGGGGAGTTGAGACCATTTATATTCAGTGTGATTATTGAGAGATGATTTTTAATTCCTAACATTTTGAGTTTTGACTTCTGTTTTCGATGGTGTTTATTCTTCTTTGCTTAGTTGTTTGCTTCTTGGAAATTATTATTTCTCTAGTCCTGACATTTACTTGTTAGTTCTTCTTTGTAGTTAATCTCTTTGAGTATTTTCTCTAGTGCTGGTTTGGAAGACATAAATTCTTTCAGTTTCTGTTTGTCATGGAAGATTTTTATATCCCCGTCAATTTTGAGAGAGAGTTTTGCTTGGTAGGAGAATCTTGGCTGCAAGTTATTTTCTTTCAGAGTTTGGAATATGTTACTCCAGCCTCCCAAATCAAGTCATGAAAGCCATGACTTGATTTGGGAGGTCTGGATTGATTCTAATTGGTTTGCCTCTAAATGTCACTTGGCCTGTTTCTTTTGTTGCCTTTAGAATTCTCTCCTTAGCCTTTGCGTTAGTCAACTTGATTATTATGTGCGTGGTGAACCTCTTCTTTAGTCTTATCTTGAGGGAGTTCTGTATGTTTCCTGTACCTGTGTGTCAACTTCTCTATATTTGGAAAATTCTCTGATATTACTTCTTTGAAAAGATTGTTTATTCCATAAGTTTCAACTTCTAATCCCTCGTCTATGCCTATTATTCTTAGGTTAGCTCTTTTAAAATTGGTCCAGATCTCTTTGATGTCAGATTCATACTGTTGAATTTTTTTTCTAAATGATGTACTATGGATTCATTTTTGGAATGGTCATCTTCTAAGAGTGATATTCTATTTTCCATGTGGTCTAATCTGCTGTTTATAGTTTGTATTGATGCCTTCACTTCAATTATTGTATCTTTCACATCCTTCACTTCCTTCAAGGCTTCTCTTTGATTCTTGTTTAGGATGTCAGATTCTTTGTTTATTTGTTCCTTTATTTCTTTCCAACTCTCCCTACATTCTATCTGAAAATCCTGTATTGTTTCTAGTATTAAAGATCTGATTGTTCTTCTGGTAATCTCTGCCATTCTGGGTTGGTGAGATCTGTTATTGAGGGGTTGCGGTGGCTCATTGTTTCTTTGCTATTTTTCTTTCCCATGGTTCCCCTGTTCTTAAATTTATATCTTTGCTGCTCTTGCAATTTTTCTTTTCGAGTCTCTGCAGTGGAGGTTTAGAGGTGTCCGCTGGTATATACAGGGGCAGTTTGTGTTTAGTAGTAAGGGTTGGGTGAGAAGTCACAATGATAAATGCAAGAATAGGGTAAAGTAGAGGGTATGGTCCAGCGGAATAAGAAGTTGAGTGTGTTGAGGTGATACATTGTAAAGATTAGAGATGGTAGATATGTAGTTTTGAGTGTGGTAGTATGAGATAGGGAAAAAAGGAAAAAGAAAAGAGAGGAGGAAAAATGTTGAGAAGAATATAGATGGGAGAGAGGGAGGGAAGCTTGTAAAAGGGATAAGAAGGAGATTTAACAAACTAAGCAAGAAATAACAAAACAACCAATCATCTAAACAAACATAAATAAACAAGGCAATACAAAATGAAAACAGTAAAAATAGATAAAACATAACACCAAAAACAAAGAAACCCAAAAGCACCAACAAGAAACAAAAACAAAAACCCCCAAATCCTGCTAGTTCGTAAGTACAGAGCTTAAATTTTCAAGTGTGTCTCTGGCATTTTTATTTGCTTTGTCAGTGCAGGAAGTGGGTTCCACTGATGCCTCTCCTGCTGCAAAGTTGTGTCTCTGAGCTCTCCACAGAGCCTGTCTGCGTCACTCTCTCTGCCTTTGCTGGTGGCGGGAGTGCAGTCTAAATGCTGGACATTTTCAGTGTGCCTGGAAGGTCTTTATGGCCTGTGTGCACTGGGTTCTTCCTGTACTTCTGTTCCTATCAAATCACTAGAAGAGTGGGTGACTGAGTCTGTCCTTTGTATAGGGGCCCCCACACCCTGGGGGGTGCAATTTAACTTACAGATCCCGTCTGCTCTTGCTCCGGTGGGAGGGGTGATCTGGGTGACCTCAGTGCAGGCTTAAGATGGTTGTCCCAGTTCTTCTTGATTGTTGTCAATTCTGTGGGATTATGCCGCCTGATTATGTTGTGGAGTTCCATAGTTGCTTACTCCACTTCTGGTCGCTGGGGGTGCAGGAGGTCTATGAAGGTCTGGGTAGCTGGGAAATGGTGGCATGCAAAATGGTGGCTGCCGGTTCGTGGCATGCGCCGGCTCCCTTGTTCTCCCTGGGTTCTGTTCAGCTCCTTTAATTGCTTTGTTCACTCTTTTGCTGCTTTGCTTTTCTTTCCTTCCATCATGAAGCTGCATTTGTAGCAATTTTGATTCAAGCTCTGTTGTGCAGTTGATCACTGCTCCAGCTCTGGAGGGAGAGGTGAGCTGGGATGGTCCCGAGGGGCTTATGCTGGTCGTCCCACGTGTTACGGTTGCTGTGGAAGGTGTGGGGATCCACCGCCTTGTTAGGATGTGGAGTTCTGGAGTCGCTTACTCCATGCCTGGTCGCTGGGTCTGCAGCGGTGTTAGTAGAACCCCATGTCAGGCGCCTTTGCTCTCCCTGGTTGGCTTTCTGGGGTTTCTTCAGTTGTAGTTCAAATTTCGCTTTTTTGTTGCTTTTTTTCTTCCGTCGAAGCTCCTTTTATGGCAGATTTGATTCGAGCTCATAGTGCCTGAGGAGAGGTGTTTCACTCAGATGCCATCTTGAATCTCTCTCTGTCCCTTTAGAGAAAATGATTATTGACCCCTGTATTAATACACTGTTTTAGAACCTTATAGCAAGGATGAGTTAAAAAGAACCTGAAGCAGCGTTTAATGTTGCAGTCAATAACCTAGGCTTTTGTGTCAGGTCCTTGAGGCTCTGTGAGCCTTAGTCTCTTCATTTGCAAAATGAAATAATCCACAAGAAATGCTTTAGAGTATAGTACCGTGTAATAGTATTTATATAGGGATACAAGGGGAAGGAGAAAGAAGATTTTTAAAAAATGTGTTACGGTGTATCTCAGTGGTAGAGTGCTTGCTTAGCATTATTGAAGCTCCAGATTTGATCCCTAGTACCCCCCAAAGAACTGCTATGGCAAGACCTTTTACATTCTGTATTTCATCATAAATGTTGTAATCATAATTGAAACATCATAAGGTGGAGATATTATCTACGTTTCATAGGAGTGAAACCTGTGCAGAAGTTAAATAATATATGTGGTTATTAGTGAGGGTATAGCTGAGACAACTTGATTCTACCCATGATTTTACTCAGAAGCTTGTGACAGCTGTCCCCGTTGCCCACAGGCCACTGAACTTTGTGATTTATGAACGAGCAGACTAAAACAGGCAGTCTTAATGACTTTCAGAATTAGTGTCCTGTGATGCTGTGAAATCAATAATGTGAGATACAACATAGCACGGATAAACTCACATGCTCTTTAATCAATCAGGCAGTGTCACCATGTACCATCTGCTGTGCATGACCTTGGTGAAAAACTTCACCTTTCCATAGTTCAGTTTCCTCAAATTAAAGGATATTGGTTCCTACCTCATGTGGTGAAGAGGAATAAATGAGTTAAATATTTATAAAATGATTTGGATACTTATATTTGGTACAGAGTAACACTATAAGTGCTGTAAGTGAATAAATGAAATAAAAATATAGATTACTCTCTGTTTAAAGTGAAAAAAATTTCAAGCAAAATTAGGTATTTTATTAGGTACATTAAATTTGTATTCGTTTTTAAGGAGAAATTGGAGGACTTACTTTGAAAATATAATAAATGTCAGCATACATTTCATTTGCTCTTTAGTATTGGTAAATGAAACTAAGAGAACATGTGGGAGATTCTGTGTAACACCAAAAAAGATTTTAAGTGTATAATAATAAACACACAGTTGAAATGTTGCTAGATGTAATTGGTAGCATTTTCATACCTCTCCTTTATTGTCTTGTGGTAGAACATCCAGATGCACACAGAGTGCCATAAATGTTGCATGGTCCAGTTAGTTGAAGAGCACTAAATAGGGAAAAAGGAATTTAGCATGTATTTGCATTATCTCTTATTTTTCTTTTCAAAGTTCTTCTGTTGCAGAGGAAATGAGCAGAACTCAGGGAAGGTAGGAATGAAGCAGAGGATCAAGAAATTTAATAAACGAGATTATTTTAATAACTAAGATTTTATTATATTAATTTTCATCTTCTTTGACTCTTCCCATAGATCTAAATTATTCTTGCTAATTAGAAGTGATTTTTTTCTTATCTCTATTTTTGGCATGTCCTAGCAATTTTGGGGGAAAAAAATCACTGTTTGTTTGTTTTTGTGGTACTGGGAATTGAACCCAGAGGCATTCTACCTCCAAGCTACATTCCCAGTTTGATTTTATTTCTTTTTTCTTTTTTCTTTCTTTTTTTTTTTTGTAGTACTGGGGATTGAACTCAGGGGCATTCTACCTCCGCGCTATACCCCCAGCCCTATTTTTTTTTATTCTTTATTTTGAAACCGAGTCTCACTAAGTTGCAGAGTGCCTCACTAGGTAGCTGAGGCTGACCGCGAACCCGGATCCTCTGGTCTCGGCCTCCTGAATGCTGGGATTACAAGTGTGCGCCACCACGTCCGGCTCTGATTTTATTTCTTATTTGGAAACAGAGTCTTACTAGGTTGCTGAGAGCCTCAATCAATTGCTAAGGCTGTCCTTGAACCTGTGATCCTCCAGTCTCAGCCTCCCAAGTACTAGGGTTACAAGCATCCACCACCACATACAGCTTAACCCCAGTATTTTTATAATTATTTTATCGAAAAATTTATTCTTCAAGACTCTTGACTGTCATTAAAAAAAAAAAAGTGTGCACAGTGGAAATACAGAAAATACCTATTGGAACTGCATATGTTCTTATTCCATATAACAAAAAAAGCATATTGTTTTAACAACAAATTTAAAAAATTAAACTTTTTTGGAAAGGTAGTAGCATGAAAACTTTACATTATTTTATAGTCTTTTTGTTGTTGTTGTTGCAGTACTAGGGATTGAACCCAGGGGCAATCTACCTCTGAGCTACACCCTCAGCCCTATTTTTTATTGTTTAATTTGAAACAGGGTCTCACTAAGTTGCAGAGTGCCTCACTAAGTAGCTGAGGCTGGCCGTGAACCAGGATCCTCCTGTCTTAGGCTGAGGCTGGCTGTTAACCAGGATCCTCCTGTTTTAGGCTCTCAAGTACTGGGATTAGAAGCGTGCGTCACCATGCCCGGCTTAGTCTTTTTTTAAGACTTTAAAAAAATTGTTTTCTTATTTTAGCCTTAAGGTAGGTGTGTGTGTGTGTGTGTGTGTGTGTGTGTGTGTGTGTGTGTGTGTGTATTTATATGCCTGTGAGGGATATAAAAAGTTTTGCAGCCGGGTGTGGTGGCGCATGCTTGTAATCCCAGCATTCGGGAGGCTGAGACCGGAGGATCCGGGTTCGAGGCCAACCTCAGCTATCTAGTGAGGCACTCCACAACTTAGCGAGACTCGGTTTCAAAATAAAGAATAAAAAATAGGGCTGGGGGTGTAGCTCAGAGGTAGAATGCCCCTGAGTTCAATCCCCAGTACCGCAAAAAAAAATTTGCAATATAGTAAAAAAGAAGAAATAAATAATGAATTACTAGTTGTCATTCATTTTGAGAATTATGTAATTTTAGTGTGGATACATGGGGCAAAGGGATAATTCATATCCCTGGCAGGATGACACAAGATCCTAATGATGCTGTTCAGAATGGTGCACAATTTAAAACTTATGAGTTATTTATTTCTCTAATTTTCCATTTAATATTTTGGGCTGTAGTTGATGGCAGGTAACAAATTATGGAAAGCAAAACTGCACATAAGGGGATCTGTTATACAGTGGTCTTCCCCTGAGTCAGTGTCTTTGTTGACTTTGGTAGTAGGGGTATCTGACAAAGATGGGGAAAACTGAGGTGGATTTAAGAGTTACAAATAAGTCTTGTTTATTCCACCATATTTTGTAAGTGAACTATATTTCTAAGAAATGGGTCTTAGAAGTGTGTATATAATGTTTATTAATCTTATATTAAAATGTATTTTCATTAGGTGGTTGTAATCTGAAGAATAAATCTACTCAGTCATTGGAATATTGTGCTGAATTATTAGGTTTGGACCAAGATGATCTTCGTGTAAGTTTAACAACCAGAGTTATGCTAACAACAGCAGGGGGCACCAAAGGAACAGTTATAAAGTAAGTTCCTTAATTCATTGCTCTGCAAAAAACCTGTCTTGCAGTTTGTCAAGGAAAAATATGTAGTTTTGAGAACATTTAGATTAAGGTTGATCTTTATGCATCATTCATTTTTTTCATTTTAATGTTCTGAGAACGTGCTTGATAGATCAAAATTCTGTGCATCTGACTGCCATAGTCCACCATATAAATAAATAGGGATTTGTGTAGCTCTTACAGTAGTTCCTTGCAGATATTCTTCGTGGCACACATTTGGAATTTATAAGGTAAGAGAGCCACAAAAACATGAGTAGATTATATAAATCAGTATTTGACTGTTTCAGGCAATAGATCATATTACTTTAAAAGTGATTTTCCTTGCATCTGCTGTGCACTAAAACTACTAAGTAGAATATATGTAAGCAAAATATTCAGCAAATGTAACTTCTCCTTACTCTTAAAATTCTAAGAAAATAGGATCCTAGCCAAGATTTTTAAAATCAGTAACCAATAACTTCTAGATTGTGCTGGGGTATGTGGAAAGTTTGGCTCAGTATCCTGTATTTTATGCATTTTGTTCTTGGTACTATAGAATACACTTCATTTTGTGAGTTACTATAAGATCTTTTTTTTTTTGTGGTACTGGGAATTGGACCCTGGGGCATTCTATCTCCGAGCTACACCCCTAACCCTACGTTTTATTCTTTATTTTGAAACAAGGTCTTGCTAAGTTGGGGAAGGCCTCACTATGTAGCTGAGGCTGGCCGCAAACATGCGGATTCTCCTGTCTCAGCTTCCTAAGTAGACTGGTATTACAAGCCTATGCCACCACGCCCGCCTGGATCTTCATTTTGTGAAGAAAAAAGGAAGGTCCTCTGTCTTCTGTTAAATAAGGCAGGCAGTGAACTCAAGGAAATTATTTCAGAAAAATAATTTTAAAACTTAAAACACGAAGGATTCTTTTTTAGTGGATGAAATATTTTTTAATTAATTAATTTTATTTTATTTTTGGTACTGGGGTCTTAACAGGGGCATCCTACCTCTGACCTATACCCTCAGCCCTTTTTATTTTTTATTTTGAAACAGGGTCTTGCTAAGTTGCTGAGGTTCTTGTTAAGTTGCTGAGGCTGGCCTTGAACCTGCAATCCTCCTCTCTCAGTCATCCAAATACTGAAATTACAGGTGTACATCACCATGCTTAGCTTATTTTTAAGTTTTTGATTTAATTTGATTTCATTTTTTAAGAGATGGGGGGGGGTCTCATCATGTTTCACAGTTTGTCTCACAGTGGCTAGCCTCAAACCTGATATCCTCCTGTCTCAGCTTCCCCAGTACTGAGATTACAAAGTGTGCTACCACGCCCGGCTGATATTTTTCTTTAGATAAATAAATTTCCAAACTTTAAAGTTATTCTGAATTGTATACAGTTTCTCATTCAAAGAAAGTCAAGAGAGATTATTCCTTCAAATAATTTTTATATATTTAGTAGGTAAACTGAAGTATAAATAAAGGTTAAAATGATTTTTTTTTAAGCCTAACTTCTCTTACCCAAAAGTTTTAATCTATGTTTAGATGATTCTTTTAGTTCTTCTCTTAAAAGTTTTCTCTGTAGCCCCTTTATCTATGGCTGTTCACAAATGATCCTTGATAACTATTTGTTCTTCTCAGTAGATAACGGTCAGGTACAGTTTGACTTTGGGAATCTAGTGCTATTTTCAAAATGTATTGCTGTAAGGATTTTCATTTATATAGTCTTTCTTTAATAGGGTCCCCTTGAAAGTGGAGCAAGCAAACAATGCTCGGGATGCCCTGGCAAAGACTGTTTATAGCCATCTTTTTGATCATGTGGTAAACAGAGTAAATCAGTGTTTTCCTTTTGAAACATCATCTTATTTTATTGGAGTCCTAGATATTGCTGGTTTTGGTAAGTACAGATTCTTTTGTGGACTTCTGTTTATTTGGTATTTCTTCATGTGTGTCTTTTTATTTTTGCAGTACTGGGGGATGGCCTCACACATGCTAGGCAAGCACTCTAATACTGAGCTACACCCCCAACCCTCCATACCATTTAAAAAATTTAAAATTTACTCTTAAATGAATACAACTGAAATAAAGGTAAACTCTTGAGTGCTACTAATTTATATAATAAGGCCACTAAGTATAGCTAATAGAGATAATGAGGTCGATTAAATCATTGATGAACATGTACAGCTGGGTGGGTATAGGGTGGAGTAACATATAGGCTTAGCATCATTACTCTGGATAACAACTTATTGCTAGTGTTATCAACAAAGAGCTATTTCTAGTTCATTTTCCACCAAATAAATAAGATAAATCATTGTGAATCACTGTGGTGCTGCTCATCCAGAAACTAAATGGGCCACTGAATACAATTTGAATATTGCTATGTTCTGAGTGACTATGTTGTAAAAATCTTGAAGTAAATCTGATAGTTTTTATATTGGGATTTATCGATGTGGGTGTTTCTTTTGGTTTGAAGGAATGGTATGCTTCTCCTTTGTGGTTTGTTTCATTTGCCAAGGGAAGATAATGGGCATTTATATTTTGAGAGGGATAATTTTTTTTGTTGTTATGATATATACTTAAAAATTTACTATAAATCATTACTTTTTGTTCAAAGGCAGATACCCTCCACCCTCACCCATCACCTACTTAAGATTTCACAATCTTTACTTTTCCTGATCTCTACCAGTTTTAGCAAAATACGCACATACCCAGAATCATACAATTTTAGAGCTTCATGGATCTTAGAATGCAGTACAGTTCCTTAATTTTAGAAATAAGTCAGTGTCCATAGCATTTGTGATAACTAATTTTACAGATGAATCAGAAAAAAAACTTCTAAAGCATTGCATTTTAAGTTATTTAATGCTTTAATTAGATTACTTTAATGCCAGTGCTTTAAGAAATTATGTTACCAATGGTTTATATTTTATTTATTTTTACTATATAATTCATTTCACCTGACAAACACCTTTTATCAATTAGAGCAAGGTATTTTTTTTTTTTTTTTTGCGGTACTGGGGATTGAACTCAGGGGCATTCTACCTCTGAACTATACCCCCAGCCCTATTTTTTATTCTTTATTTTGAAACCGAGTCTCACTAAGTTGCGGAGTGCCTCACTAGGTAGCTGAGGCTGGCCGCAAACCCAGATCCTCCGGTCTCAGCCTCCTGAATGCTGGGATTACAAGTGTGTGCCACCACGCCCGGCTCGAGCAAGGTATTTTTAATACTTAATTTTAGTGTCTAATACAATCTGTCTTGAAATAAGAGTATTTGGGAAATATAGAGCAATTACATGTATTTTCAAATCCTATTTTAAATTAAACCATTGATACAATAACATTTTATTCTAAGAAAATTAAATGAAGTTGATTTGATGATGATAACTCTTGGTTCTGGCTTTGTGTTTTCAGAGTATTTTGAACATAACAGTTTTGAACAATTTTGCATCAACTATTGCAATGAAAAACTTCAACAATTTTTCAATGAAAGGATTCTGAAGGAGGTAATTACCATTATAATTGAATTCTAAGATCTACATTAAACTATTTTAAATTTCAAGGAAGAAAAAATTGATGCAGTTGTCTCAATTGATGGAGTATAAACCAGGGAATCAGAGAAGCCCAGCAGATGTTTTGGTTCAGACAAACTTAAGGACTCAGTAAAAACTAATAGGCACCTTCCTCAGAAGTTCTGCTTTTAGTCAGGGAAATGCAAATCAAAGATACACTGAGATTTCATCTCATTCCAGTTAAAATAGCAATCATCAAGAATACAAACAATTATAAATGCTGTTGAGGATATGAGAAAAAAGGAATACTTGTACAATGTTGGTGGGATTGTAAATTAGTATAGCTATTCTGGAAATTAGTATGGAGATTCCTCAAAAGAGTGGGAATGGAACCACCATATGACCCAGCTGTACCATTCCTCAATATTTCTTCACAAGAACTGAGGTCAACATACTATTGTGATATATGCATAACCATATTTATCATACAGCAAAATTGGCAGCCAAGTTATGGAACCAACCTAGGTGTCTGTCAGCAAATGAATGGATAAAGAACATGTGGCATATATACAAAATGGAATTTTATTCAGCCATAAAGAAAAACAAAATTATGTCATTTGCAGAAAAATGGATAGAACTTAAGGGCATTATGTTAAGTGAAATAAGCAAGGCTCAGAAAGTTGAGGTTTGTATGGTTTATTTTATATGTAGAAGCTAGAAAAAAAAAGGAAATTAAAAGGTTAAGGGGATCTCATAAAAATAAAAAGGAGACCAGTAGAATAGAGGAAGAGGACTAGGGAAAAGGGAGGTTCTAAGAAATCAAATTGACCAAATTATGTTATGTGCTTGTACAAATATATAACAATGAATCCCACTATTATAAATAATAACAATGCTCCAATTTTTTTTTTTTTTTTTAATTCTGCTTGTTTTTAATCCGTTTCTGATTCTGGTTGGCTCTACTTCTTTTTTTTTTTTTTGCGGTACTGGGGATTGAACTCAGGGGCATTCTACCTCCGAGCTATACCCCCAGCCCTGTTTTTTATTCTTTATTTTGAAACCGAGTCTCACTAAGTTGCGGAGTGCCTCACTAGGTAGCTGAGGCTGGCCGTGAACCCGGATCCTCCGGTCTTGGCCTCCCGAATGCTGGGATTACAAGCGTGCGCCACCACGCCCGGCAATGGTTGGCTCTATTTCTGATACTGCTAAACAACCTTATGCTCCTATCCCTGATTTTGACCTCTCCTGCCCTTCTTCCAAATGTCTGCTTTTGCTGCTCTGCTGCCTTCTTATCTTCTCTCTGTACCTAGCCAAGTCATACTTCACACATCATTGCCCTGGTGTGCCTCTGAGCAGTGCTTTCCTAACCATACTCCCTTGTTGACTGCCAGCTGCCTATGAATGGCCTGGCGATCTATCTAGTCCAGAGAGGCACTTCCTGCCACTGGTTGTTGTAAATAACTATGAGCATAGCAAACATTCAGAATACCATGGCCAGGGAAGTTACTTTATAATTCTTTAAAGTGCAGTAG
Source organism: Graphiurus murinus (assembly GCA_004027655.1). Lineage (NCBI taxonomy): Eukaryota > Metazoa > Chordata > Mammalia > Rodentia > Gliridae > Graphiurus > Graphiurus murinus. The sequence continues at coordinate 1,507 of PVLC010020041.1, read as the reverse complement.
AAGTAAAGGTAGCTTTGGATGAGTTGATTTGTGATTAGGCTCATTATTTTTCCCCTTAAAGCTGAATTCTCCAACCTTGAATTTCCTTTCTTTGTGCATTTGAAATATGTTTTACTGAATGAAGATAAAGTTAAAGGGACTGAAAGGTCATTTAGTCTGACCCCGTATTTTACAGATGAAGAAACCAATTCTTAGAGCATTTTAGTCACTTCTGCAGGTCTAAGCCTTCTTTCCTGGCTGCTGGCTGACAACTTTGTATGTTATATTAGCACTGCTATTTTTGGAGTTCTATCCTGTACTGTATTTGGGCTGAAATGTGCAATATTTCTTTCCTATTCTCATCCCATCTTTCTTTTCCCATACTTTTATTATGTTTTTGTCTTTATGAGATTTCAGAAAAAACATATTTCTAGCTTTTGTACATCTTGCTTATATGTTATAGTTAAATCAATTCTGATGTAAACAGTCAGGTGATACAAGTACTTGATAATGTTTTACCCAGCCACATTGGTTCTTCCATTACCATGTAAAATTTTACATTTAGGTCTTTCGTTAATATTCCTTGACCCTTCACTTCCACACTAGCCAGCAAGAAGCTTTATCTAGAAATAGGAACCATGTAAAGAGGAGACAGTCTGGATTTTTAAAAAAATTTACTTTTCTATCAGTCCTTTGGTACAAATGCGAATTTCAAATTCAGGTTGGGTTCAAGTGGACAGTGCCTTCTAGAATGTCAGGAAACTTTTCTAGAATATTTCATGGGAGGAAATATTTCAGGAAATATATCCAGGAAAAAATGTTAGAACATATTAACTTAGGCTCATTGCACAACTTACCCATTTGATAAAATCTTTTTTTTTCTTAAACTTTATTATGTTTTAAAATTTTTTGCATGGTACCAGGGATCTAACCTAGGGTCTCGCATATGCAAGCATTCTACCAAAGAGCTAAGACCCCAGCCCTGGAATAACCATTTTTTTATGGTACTGGGGATTAAAACCATGGCCTTGCACATGCCAAGAAATGCTCTACCACTGAGCTACATTTCTAGCCCATAAACTCCTTTAAAAAAGTTTTAAAGAAGATACGAGGCTTTTATTTAGGGACTTAATTTTTATTTGTACATTATTCTTCCAAATTATATTTTTTCCCCACAATGACATATACCTTGTATATGTTATATTACCCTGTAGGTAATCGAGCCCATTTGAAGGCAATTGCTGTTTCCTTGATTTTAGTGCCTATCTGCAAATGTTCAAAGTTTATTTTGTCTTTGGAAAATCATTTAAGGTTATAGCAGTTGGTTTGAACTTTTGCATTTTAATTAGTAAATGTTATGATTAGAAATGGCATAAAACAAGCCGGGCGTGGTGGCGCACGCTTGTAATCCCAGCATTCGGGAGGCTGAGACTGGAGGATCCGGGTTCGCGGCCAGCCTCAGCTACCTAGTGAGGCACTCTGCAACTTGGTGAGACTCAGTTTCAAATAAAAGAATAAAAAATAGGGC
>PVLC010020040.1:0-29751 GCA_004027655.1 Graphiurus murinus | reverse complement strand
TGGATTAATATCTACTCTAATTGTGACTGATTTCTATTTGCTTCTTTTGTTTCATTAACTTTTCTGTTGCCGGTTACCTTTTAGCTGTCTTCTCTGGTTTTAGTTGACCATTTTGTATGATTATATTTTCCCTTTTTTTTAGCATGACAATAATGTGACTAAAAACTTTTTTGCTGGTTCCCCTAGATAACACAATTCATATTCTGAACTAATCTTATTCCACTTTCAAATAGCTCTATAATGTTTCACATATGGTACTGTTATTTTTTAACTGAGTATTCCCAATTCTTTCTGTTGATTGACCTTGCTGCCATTCATTTTACTTATCCATATATCAGAATCACTTTAATACACTGTCATCATTATTCCTTTACATAAACAGTTATCTTTTAGACCATTCAAGAATAGGAAAAAGTTTATCTTATCTTCATTTATTCTTCTCCAAAGTTCTCCCTTTCTTTATGTACATCCCAGTTTCTGATCAATATCACTTCATTCTCTCAACATAGCATTTCTTTTCACTTTTCTTGCAAAATCATTCTGACCTGCTCATTTGTTCTGCGTGTGTGTGTGTGTGTGTGTGTGTGTGTGTGTGTGTGTGCGCGCGCGCACGCACGCACGCGCCCACAATGGAGAAAACTAGGTAGAGCATCAAAGAAAACTGAGAGAAGCTACAGCTTGCTAATATTGGAAACAAAAGAAGAGTCATTAACATGGATTCCATGGACAATAAAAGAAAAATAAAATAATACTGAGAACAGCTTTATACTCACAAATATGATAGCTTAGGAAGTTTTTCTATGCCTGACTTACTTCATTTAACATAATGTCTTACAGTTCCATATATGTTGATGCAAATGACAGACATTACTTTTGATGAGAAAAAAATATATACATATATATATTTGTTTGTCATTTTCTTTATCCATCTGTCAATCAACACCTAGGTTGCTGCCATATTGTGCAGTGCTGCAGTAAATATGAGAATGCAAATATCTCTTTGACCTACCATGTGTATTTCCTGGATATATCCAGGAGTGGAATTGTTGGGTAATAGGATAGTTTTATTTCTAGTTTGTGTTTTGTTTGGTTTTGCTTTAGAAAGCACATTTACATTGTTGTTCAACCAATCTGTAGATCTCTTTTCGTCCTGAAAAACTGAGACTCACTAGAAACTCATACTCATTAGAAACTCCATGTTAAATGATAACTAAGTAAGGAGGCAAGACCGCAAACAAAACTTCCATACAATGAAGAAAACAGAAGTGTTAGTCGTTGACCCTTTCTCTAGGGTGAAATAATCTGTAATTTCTCTTTCTACAGATAAGAAACAATAACACTTGTGAAGCTTTCAGGAGCTACCTAATTAATCAATCATGATTCATGACATTGAAAAATCCTTTCACAACACAGTCCATCTCTTATTCATCTTTATCTCTTTTGTGGTATTAAGATAACTATTTCTTTTTTTTTTTTCTGTACTGAGGATTGAACTCAGGGGCATTCTCCCTCCAAGCTATACCCCCAGTCTTATTTTATTCTTTATTTTGAAACAAGGTCTCACTAAGTTGCAGAGGGCCTCACTAAGTAGTTGAGACTGGCCTCGAATCTATCTAAATCCTCCGGTCTCAGCCTCCCAAGTACTGGGACTCCAACCATGCGCCACCATGCCTGGCTCAGTACTTCATATTTAATGACTCTTAAAGAAAAAATAATAAATATCTGAAAAATACTTCTCAAAAATTAATATCTTTATGTTTAGGTGAAATCTTTTCCTCTGTTAAGATCAATGTCAATTTAGACTAAGATATGAGAAAAAATAATTCATAAAATAAAATAAGTAGGGAGGTATCTACTAATGTGTACAACATTGTGTCTACTGCCTTTATCCAATACAGTATACTCCAGTTGTAAGAATCATATACCTTTTAAAAATGATTTCTTTACCCTACAGTAAGATATTCTTTGATTTATCAAGTTTTAAAAGTCTTTTTCTCAATTGGTCTATTTATCTTTAAGACACACTCATTAGAAGCCAGGAACAGTTTCTTATTGTCTGACTTATCTTAATAAATTAAGTGATGTCTGGAAGTTCTCGTTATGTCAGCAGTCATGTCACTGATGAGTTAGCTCTATTTACCCAGTACTTGTGATATGTAAACCAACTCAATACTCACATTTCTTTTACTTCCCAAGGCAAGATCATCACCAACAGAATGGGATATTTTCCTATAATGAAGAAATGCATGAAATCAGCTGTGATTTAAACCAGACTCACCATAATCTGGAGAATACCTTGAGAATATCATAATATACATTTTGAAGAGAGAGATAAAATTATTTCATCTTCATAATTAGGTGATTATTACCAAAATACACATGAAATGCAGTAAAATGCATATTTTTGTTTGTTTCTGGTCATGTTGTTATTTTTGATTGCGTATTCCTAAGGCATTCAAGTCCCATGGAAATTTAAAACATTAATGATAACTAACAATTTAAGTTACTACCAGAGACCTTCATTTTCTTTGTTCATCTACCATTTTTTACTTTCAGGGGAAATAATTTAAATGAATAAACTTTTCATCAGTCAACATGGCATGACCCTTTTGGGTAGTTTCCTTCAGGCCATCATAGATCATATTACACAGATAATTGTTTGCTCATATTCCCTTAGTTGGGACATTACCCGTTCCCTTTCCTACAGTAACACAACTGCAGGAACTTAGATTGATTAGCATTGGTTCTGCCATTCCTATGCCAGAAATGGTTATGCGATTAAGTCTTGGCCAATGTCCTTGTTCATTGCTTAGTTTAAATACGACCGTGTGACCATATCTTGGGAATAAGACTCCTTGCCAAGGACTTTACCATGACAAAGTCACACTATTTTCTCTTGGATTTCAGGCTCTTCATTCATTCACTCTTTCTGTCTACCAACAAATATTAATGAACATCTTTATGTGCCAGACTCTGGTCTGGACTGTTAGAATAAATCAGTGAAGCAAATAAAACAAACATTCATGCCCTATGTAATTTGCATTCTAATTAGGGAAGGAGATGGATATAATGAAAATAAAATGTATAAGTAGTTGTTACAGAATATGAAATGGGTAAAGCAAGTAGAAATAAGATCTGAAAGCCAGTGGAGCAATACTTGCTAATGCTTCCTAGACCATTTAGAGCTTTCTGTCTCTTACCACGTGTAAAATGGGAAATAGTGCAGGGCATTGAGTAGAAGAGGGATGTGATATCTGACTTACACTTTATAATAAGGATCACCCCAACTTCTATTGACATTAAATTGTAAGATAGAAGAGAAAATTGTGGCTCAGAGAAGGGTAGTAGCCATGGAGGTGGTAGAAACTGAAGATTCAGGAGAGGTTTTAAAGGTGGAACCAATGAGATTTCCTGATGTGTTGAATAAGGGAGAAAGGAGACAAGGGTGATTCTAAAATTTTGACTTCAGTAACTGGAAAAATAGGATAATCATTGAATGATGTGGAAAAGATTGCGTGATGGTGGGTTTGGAGTGAGGGAATCATCAGTGTGGGGCATGATGAGTTGGAGATTTGTGTTAGACATCTGAAAGGAGAAGTCAAGTTGGTAGCTGCTTAAGTTTTCAGTTTGTGGCAATACATATAAATTTAGAAATTGTCAGGTTATAGTTGGTTTTAAAGCTATGATACTGAATGGTGTTATGAAAGGTAGAAAGGACAAACTGAGCTGTATTTTATTTTCATATACTTTTATTGATGCATTACAATCTCACATCATAATTTAAATCATGTTGACAGTAACATACACGCACACAGCATAAGGTGAGCCCCCTGGCTCCCTCCTCATCCCCCCTTCCTCATACAGAGTACTGAGATTGACATTAATATTTTCACATATGTACACAAAGCCAATAGTAATAATTCCTTCACTGATATTCACTCTTCCTCTCTTTTCCCTAGACCACCTCCCTGACTCCACTGAGGATTCTCCTCCATTATCTGGAGTCCCTCTGGTATCCAGATTACTCCCTAGTTTCCACATATTAGAGAAAACATATGATACTTCATATTCTGTGATTGGCTAAATGTAATGTTCTCTAGCTCCTTCAATTTTTCTGCAAATGACATAGTTTTATTCTTTATTGCTAAGTAGAATTCCATTGTGTGGATATCCTATAATTTTATAATCCATTCTTGTGTTGATGGACTCCTAGTTTGGCTTCATAATTTGGCTACTGTGAATTGTGCTGCTGTGAACATAGATATGCATATATTACTGTAGTTCTCTGATTTCAGTCCTTTTGGAAAGATACCCAGGAGTGGTATAGCTGGATCATATGGTGGATTGATTCCCAGTTTTCTGAGGAATCTCCACACTGATCTCATAGCATCTGAACTTATTTTCAATCCCACCAACATCAATTTCAATTTCCCCACATCTTCACCAGCATTTATTGTTTTTCTACTTAATGATTGACATCTGATTGGGGTTAGATGGAGTCTCAGTGTAGTTTTGATTCACATCCCCCTCATTGCTAATGATATTGAACATTTTTTCATGTACCTCCTCTTTTGTGTATTGCCTGTTTAGTTCAATTGCCCATTTCTTGATTGGGTCGATTGTTTTTTGTTTGTTTGTTTTTCTGTTTAGTATAAAGTCTTTGAAGTTCTTTGTCTATTCTAGATTAGTCCTCTTTCAGAGGAATAACTGGAAAAGATTTCCCATTCTGTAGGCTTTCTCTTTAGACTCTTGATGGTTTCCTTTGATGAGCAGAAAATTTTTATCTTAATGGTATCCCATTTATTTATTCTTGCTTTAATTTCTTGAATAATAGGTGTCTTGTTGAGAAAGTTTCTACCTGTTGCCCATATGTTAGAGTGTTGCACTTATGCCCTCTTCTAGTAGTTTCAAAGTCTCTGGTCTAATTTCCAGGCCTTTGATCCATCTTGAGTAGACTCATGTACAGAGTGAGAGTTAAAGATATAGTTCTATTTTTCTACAATTGGATAACCAGTTTCCTGAACGCCATTTGTTAAAAAGGCTGTCATTTCCCCCCCACAAACTGAGCTTTAGAATCTGAACAATAAGCTATTAGGGAGACTTGAAAGAACAAGTTAAAAGGACAAGAAGAGACAACTAGTGAAGTATGAAACAAATCAAGAAAATGTAGTGTCATTGAGTAAGGTGTGCTCAACTTCCAGTGATTTTGTTGTTGGTTGAAGGTAACTTGTATAATATTGAAGCCAAATAATGCAGAAAAGGTGTGTTGGTTCAGATTTGTTTGGCTTTTACTCATACACTGATCCCCTCTAAATCACTTTTGGCTAGATCATTGGATTTTGATTTAGTCAATCCATGTGTAACAAGACTAACGATTGCTCAAACAAAAACTCTATTCTGAAAATTTCCTAAAAAGAGAGTGATTAAACTGGCATGTATCTACATTGTCTTTCATAATAAACCTCTCATTTTCTAGACATAGCAGCTTTCTTTCTAGGTCTACAATTCTAAAGATAACACCAGTATCATAATATAGCTGGTCCATGCCCAACCAAAATATCATCCATTCCTTTCCAGATGAGTAACAACCAGAATTACGAGTAACTTTTGCAACAATATATTATATCTTTAAATAGTTTTTGAAGAAAATGTCTAATATTAAATCTATTCAAATATATACAACTACAATTTGCAAATTTATAATAAAAATTAATGAGATCTACTCACTTTAGTGATGTTCATTTACTACTTTTTCACTGAAACACTTTTTTTTTTTTTTCAGTACTAGGGATTGAACTCAGGGGCATTCTACTTCGGAACTATACCCCCAGCCCTATTTTTTATTCTTTATTTTGAAACAGGGTCTCCCTAAGTTGCAGAGTGCCTCACTAGGTAGCTGAGGCTGGCTGCAAACCTGGAACCTCTGGTCTCAGCCTCCCAAATGCTGGAATTACAAGCATGCGCCACCACGCCCGGCTACTGAAACACTTTTTAAAAAACATTCTCAGTGTGAGTCTTTTTTCAAGATTTTTTTTTACTTTATTTTAGGTTTATACATCATTCATATATAATTTTTCCAAGCTCCATTTTTGGGTATTCAACCTACTACCCCTTTTAAGATGATGATGATCCTTTTTACTCTTATCATAACATAAGAAGTCCAAGATTACCAGGTACTAACCACAATTCACAATTTAGTGGAACCATTTTAATATGCAAAATATAAGTGTGCCTCTCTTGTATACTATCATTTTCATATCTATGGTCTCAGAATGCAGATTAAAAATTATTATGAAAGGGTGCTATATTAATAAAAATAGCATGGTACTGGCACAAAACCAGACACATAGACCAATGAAACAGAATGGATGATTCAGTAACAAAGACAGCCTTTTTCTTTTCTTTTCTTTTTTTTTTTTTTCGGTACTAGGGATTGAACTCAGAGGCATTCTACCTCCGAGCTACACCCCCAGACCTATTTTTTATTCTTTATTTTGAAACCGAGTCTCACTAAGTTGCGGAGTGCCTCACTAGGTAGCTGAAGCTGACTGCGAATCTGGATCCTCCAGACTCAGCCTCCCGAATGCTGGGATTACAAGCGTGCACCACCATGCCCAGCTCAAGACAGCCTTTTTCAATAAATGGTGTTGGGAAAACTAGTTATCCAGTTTTTAGAAAGATGGAATTAACCCCCTACTTCTCACCCTGTGCAAGTGTCAACTCAAAATGAATCTAAGACTTAGAAATTAGAAGAGAAAAATTGCAATTACTAATAGAGGGTATAGTGCCAACACTCCAAAATATATGTATTGGTAGGCACATCCTAAATAAGACCACCACTATCTCAGGAAATTAAAATGAGAATTAATAAATGGGATGACATTAAAAAGACTCTGTGCAGCAAAGATAACCATCAATCATTTGAAGAGAAAGACTACAGAATAGTAGCTACTTCTCTTTGCCAGTTAATTCTCTAATAGAGGACTAATATCTAAAACATACAAAGCTTAAAAACTTAATGTTAAAAAACAAATAACTCATAAATGGAAAATTAAATTGAGCAGATATTTCTCAAAGAAAGAAATACAAATAGACAGTAAATGTAAATGGACAATAAATATATGAGAAATATACAACATTACTAGCAATCAGGGAAATGCAAATCAAAACTACACTGAAATTCTATCTAATTCTAGTTAGAACGGCAATCTTCAAGAACGTAAATAATAATAAATGCTGGCTCTGTTAGATTCTTCAGACTTCTTATCATATCATTATCATCATTATCATATGGAAGGGCAGCTCATATTACAGCCTGAGCTGTTTCAAATTCTTCAGTTGTCCTAGAAAATACACAGTGGAATATGATAAAACAGCCAAAATAAATTTTTTTTTAACTTTTCCTGGGATCAAACCCAAGAGTAGTCTACCTCCAAACTACATCCCAGCCTTTCTTTTCTTTTCTTCTTTTCTTTTTTTCCTTTCTTATTTCTTTATTTCCTTCTCTTTTTCTTTCTTCTCTTTCTCTTCTTTTCTTTCTTTCTTTTTTTTTTTGTGGTGCTGGGGATTGAACTAAAGGGCATTCTTTCTCTGAAATACACCTCATATTAATTTTTATTAATTTTAATTTCGAAACAAGGTCTCACTGAGTTGCTGAGGCTGGCCTTGAACCTAAAATCCTCCTGTCTCAGCCTCCCAAGTACAGGTGTGCTCCACCACACATAGTTCATAATACATTATTAAGCAATAAAATATATGTAGGAAGAAAAATAAGAGACCTCCAAAATAAAAGGTTAACTAATTGTTTTATCTCCTCCTAAATTACCTTAACCTTGGAAGGGATTACAACTTACTCCATATCCTTAGATTTACATGAACTTTGTATGGTATATATTCCTATAGACTTAATTTCTAGCCTTTATAAGTCATTTCTGTGTCTTTAATTTTGAATTTTTGACACTTCTTGTTCCATTATGGATAAATGGAAAAATGTCCAGGGTAGATAGATACCAGTATTCTCAATGACTCATTTATGAGATAAATCTTTCCTCCCTAAATACAGTTGTGGTATTTGGTATGCTCCTCAAAGAGGTCTTTAGAACTCATGCAGGAAGAAGTGAACATTTGTTCCATTTTTGGTAAACTGAGGTTATACTCCAGGACTAGGTAAGTTTTGCCAAGACAAAACTTGAAAAATAAAAGAAAGCTAATAAAGACACCATAGTTGGACGATCTCTGTGGTCGTTTAAATCTTATGAATTGTTCTGGGGGGAGAAATGTTGGTGTCTATAAACTTAGTAGAGAGGTGACGTGCCAATGGCTTTCTCCTGGCTGAGAACACCGAAGCTCCACCCAGCATCGGTGACTCTGTGGGTTAGGGAACTAGCAGCTTAGTGTTCTTTGCAGTGACTAAGTGCACATCCTTAGATCATGCTCCTGAACTGGGGGCATGGTGACTGAATGAGACATAAGCTATTTGCTTTGCCTACTGTGAGATAACCTCAGCCTCAGTCTTATCAACTGCTATAGTAAGCCTCTGGTGAAGTGCTGGGTTGATGTCTGAAAACTTTCAAAGTGTTACTACTCTAAATCACAATTATATGCTTTATAATTTTTTGACTTGTTGAAAAAGAGTAAACTGCCAGTGGTATGCATAAAAGCAATTACAGCAGGCTTCACCACAAGTTCTTTATTTTTCTGGTTTTCTGATTGTGATTGCTGTCCACTTCATTGTCACCAAGGAGACCAAGGATCCTTGTCTCAACAAAATATAATATTTATGATTTACAGAACTTTTCTTGAGTGCTTTATATACATTACCTTTATCTTCATAACAATCTCTTTGAGTGGGTACTCTTATCCCCTTTTTACAGTTAAAGAGACTGGCATTCAAAATCACACAAGTGAAAGGAAAGTGGAGTCAGAATTTCAGGCCAGGTTGTTCAGACTCCCCTGTTGCTCTAATGTCTGCTTGGCTTGGGGGAAGCACAGCCCTCACTTCCATCAGTCCAGGGCACTTTGCTGATTATACAGATTACATAGACAATTCGGGCTACTTTTCAATTTCACACCATGCTTTCTACATTATAGCCAAGTGTCTCCACTGGTGTCCTTTTCACTCCCCCTTCTCGCTCTTGTCCATTACCACTACCTGTGCTTTCTGACCATTCAACAACTCTCGTAATTCTAGCCTTTCCGACCAGTGGAGAAAAACAGAAAACCCTTTTAGCCATGCTGGAGCTTTACTTTACCAACCTTTCCTCCAGCCACGAACATAGTGTGGGCTCCCCCAGCCAGATAAGTGACAGATGTACTGTACAAGTCTTTGCTCTCTAAGCCATTGAATCTCTTTGCCTAAATGATGCCAAATGTTGCCTCTTCACAGTAGTCATCATGAACCAAAACTTAACATAATTGTATATTGGTTAAGCGAGCAAGTCATCACATCTCTTGAGAGCAGTCTGTTGTGCTTTAATGTCTATTTTTGGCAAGTCCAAAAACAAGAACATCAATAACAACAAAAATGGAAAACACATATACACACAAAAGAAAGAAGCATACCATACTTTATGTATAGGTAATTATCTTCTGGACAAAGTATCTTGAAAATCCAAAACCACTTATCTCTTCCAGCTTCTGTCAGTATTCTGAGGATTTATACAACTTCTTCTGGATCCATTTCCATTCTTTCAGAGGATAGCTCTGCACAGCTTTTCCAAGGTCAGTGGTGAATTTCAACTGCAGTTACTGGATATATCTTCTAATTAGAAAGATCATACTAATCCCCCAAACCAAAAACAAATAATAACAACAAAGAAACATAATAAAGAAGATGAAGGGGGATTAGTTGGTAGGGGTGGAAATGATTAGAAGCATCCTGGTGTAACAGGTATCCAAACTCTGAAGCCATACTTAACCCTTCTAAAATGAACAAGATGAACAAAATTCTGATTTTGGCCAGCCAGACCCCTGACCTACAGCATGGGTTGTTAATGCCACTGGGATCTCAGCTTATCCTCTCACTGCATGTGTGTGCTGTGATATTTCACTGCCCAGAGTACACAGGGGAAGGCACCGACTTTAAGCTAAAAGGGTGTTTCTTCAACATCCATAAAGCTGCATCCAAAGGTATTTGGATGCAAAGGACTGAATCCTAACTAAATGAGCCTCATCTGGTTCACAGCCCAGCTATTCCGGGGCAGTGGGGTAGGTTGTGAATGGGCCAAACAAAGTGCCTGGAGACAGGATATGAAACAAGTGATGTATTGGGCAAAGCTTCCAAGAGATCAAGGACTGTTCCAGTTCAGTGGCAACAGGCTGGCAGTACCTCCATGCTTCACAGTGCTCTGCCAAGCAGTGCCTTCTCCCCTTCATGGTGTTTGGTCCACTGGTGGCTGGTTAGACAAATGACATATATTCTTTCCACAATGTCCTTAGTTCTGAGCCTGTCCCCATTCAGGGAGGGATTTATATGTTAGGCTGCAGAAGCAATGATATCATCAGCAACAGCTTGCTCAGTTTGCTTGTGTGAACAGTACCCCAAGGAGCAAGTATCCTGCTATATGTGCAAGAAAGCAGCTTTCTACAGAGAACACTAACTTGCCCTTGTTCCCAGTGAACACAGGAGAAAGCCAGTGCCCTTCAAGATCATGTATCTGGACTTTCTGGTCCAAGCTTGTTCTCCTTACTCCCATAACTTGGCTAGGTTTTTGGAAACAGAAAGAGGGCATGCAGGGACATGGTGTTTTACTGCCACACTTTCCTTTTGTGATAATACAAGTCTCAATAATGGGACTTTGTTTCCTTATAGAACACAGGTCTGAGGTAAGGGAGTTCCTGTGCTGATCCAAGAGCTCAACAGTGTCTCAAGGACAAAGGTCCTCTTTTCTTCCCTTTCTACCACATTCAGCATATTGGCTCAGCTTTAGGTCTCCCTCTTGGCCAGAAGATTATTATTGCAGTTCCAAGGGTCATGGTTGCCAATATAGCATCCAGGCAAAGGAAAGGGGTATTTATTCAGCACTTTTATCTTAATGGATGCAAATCCCCACTTTAAGCCAAGCAGGCTGCCCATAAGATCCCAAGCCTGACTATAGCCACAATGAGCTGAGATTCCTGACCATGGCATAGTCAGATAAAGCAGGAGAAATGAGTTCTTGCATTTTATCTTTGACCAAATATGTCCTGAAAAAGGTAGGTAGAAAGGGAGAGGTGTTGGTTGGTTAAATAAGTAAGTATATTTGGCACATCTGTGGCTCTTAGTTTTTACTTTTCTTTTTAAAAATATTTTTATTAGCCTCAATTTTCTAAGTAGCATTTCTAAGAATATGAACATTTCTAAGAATATGTTCATGTATGTAATATAGGGTCACCATAGTCTTCTGTCTCATTTTGTTATTTTTTCACATAATAATCTCTTCAAACCACTCTAATAGGACACCTACTCTGTGGCCCAAAGTCTTGACTTATTTGAATATGTCATCCTGAAACACTAGTAGAATGGGGTGATATATTAATTTATTATTTACCCCCAAAGCTCAAAGTTTGTGTTTCCCATTATTAAATTGGAGCATTTTATGCTCCCCATTTTGCTATATCCAAATCCCTTTTAAGTTTGAGATCTGGTCTGTAAAACCTCACTACCAGGTACCAATATGGTATAAAAAGCTGTAAGGAAATAGGATGTCTTTGGCACGGGACATTTGTTAGAAGAGTGCATCTCTAGGCAATTAATAGCACAGCTTTCAAATATATAAAGAAAAAGTGGACAGAAATAAAAATGTAAATATAAAACTAAAATAAAATTTATTGAGACTTGTGTATTGGCCTTGTCCCCATTACCTAAGCACGTCCCAGAGCAACACTTTCTAAAACTATCATATTGGAGACTAGATTTCAACGTATAAATTTTCAAGGGACACAAATGTTCAGACCATCACACTCATCCATGACACCATCGTGATAAAGTAATCCATTCATTTTTAAAAATTAAGGTAATTGTAGCAATAAAGATCGTTGTTGCTATTGAGAAAAAAAAAAAGAGAAGAGTACGCAAAGATGTTTAGTTTGTGCTGTCTTTCTGGGTTTGAGGCTTTTTTTTTATGTGAGTGAGATGTCTCCAGACTCTTCAGAGTTAGATGAATTGGCTTGTCTTCTCTTTGTTTGGTTAGAGGTTCTGTATCCTAACATGATCATTTTGTCACCATTCAATACAGAACATACGAACAGGCAGAATTTCATCGTGTCTACCTCAAGGATTGGTGTCTTATAAGAGAAGATATTGGTGGTCATCTTTGAAGCATATATTATAATCCTTGATCTCATCATCTGTAGCTAGGCCTGCAGCATTGATATCGTTCAAAATGGGTGGCGTAATCTCAGCAGCTTATTGCTAAAGTCATATTCCTTAGAAGAATACAGTGAATTTCAAATGTGCTTCAGACTTCATTTCTGAAGAAAGGCACTAACAGCAGCCATTTTGAGAAGGGTTGCTTCATTTAAGTCAAGTCAACATGTTAAGTGTGTTGCATTTTTAATTAAAAGAGAGGTAGTAATATTACCATTATATAAGTAAGAAACAAAATCAGGTGAAATAACTTCCCCAATATACAACAGATAAGCCCATCTATACTCATTGAATTGGTTGACCTTGAGTAGCTTCCAAGAAGATAGTGAAAAGTTAAAGCCCTTTCTTTTCAGCCACACTTTAAAACAGGATGATGCAAAAACAAATAAACATAAGAGAAAGCAAAGCACTATCCAAGTCTTAAATATTTGCAATTAAGATTGTTTTAAGTAATTTTAAAATATTAAGAACAACAGGAAGCATAAGATACCAGAATTTTATGTAATAATCTCCATTGTAATAGAATTCTACTTGTATCCTGTGCTTATCCTTTTTCTTTTTCTTTTAGAATTAGAGATTAAACTCAGGGGCATTCCACCTCCAATCTATATTCCCAGGACAACTTTTATTTTTTATTTTGAAACAGGGTCCCACTAAGTTGATGAGGGTTTCACTAAATTGCTGAAACTATTTTCCAACCTGCGACCCTCCTGCCTCAGCCTCCCAAGTACTAATGTCAGCCACATATCACCACACCTGGCCTCTCCTCTACTTCTTAAATACATTCTCTGGTTGCTTTTTTGTTGTTGTTTAATGATTTTCTAAATGCTCATTTCCCCATTTGTTATAACAGAGGAAAACTAATTCTGTCATTACTTCTCTAAGCCAGGCATGAGCTCTGGTGCAGTATGTCCACTGAGCCACTGAATCATGTTTCTCTTATTTGAAATGTAGATTTCTCCATTGATTAAACAAGTAGATTACAATAGCATATATCTCCATAAAAGTAGACTGCAATAGCATACGTCCCTTAATGCAAACAATTTTTATATCACTTAGCTGAGAAATTTAAGCCATCTCTGAAATGTCTTATAATTGGTAAATTATGATTTTTCAAGGTAATACAGGTTTTTGTTTTTGTTATCGCGAGAACATGTAATTTCCCTCAAATTATAACCATGCCTAAGTAGAACATTACAAACCCACCTGGGTAGAGATTTTGATCTATATTCTGATGCTGTATACATGCCTCTCATTTTTAATTTGTATTCAGATATCTGCATCAGGAGGCAAGACTCTAATTGATTGTTCTGAAGACAGAGTGCATGGCACATCAAAATAATTGGAAATATGGGATACAGCTATGTATACATAATGCATTTTTGCCTGTTTAAAATTTCTTTTGAATTTGAGGTTGTGCAGTTAAAATACAAACATTGTGAAAAGTTATTAAACTGGCAATTTATTATTAAACTCTGAAGTTTATATGCCTGTGCATTTAAAACAACACAAAAGTCAATTAGTAGGGGTCTACTTATGCAATTATCTAAACTGTTTTCAAAATTTACATTTTTGCTCTTTAGACTGGTGAATATGAATGATCTGGGTTAGAACTCTGAACTTCTATATGCTAGTTTAATCTCAAATCCCTTTTCTAATCTTCCAAATTCCTGTAAGAATGCAGAGTAACTTTGCAAGGACTATTAGGTAAAATATGTAAAAGTGCCTATCCAAAGTACATTTTTTGGTAAATGTTTCCATGTTTAGTTTCTGCAAACTGTTAGCCTGTTTACTATTTATTTATTTATTTATTTATTTATTTATTTACTTACTTACTTACTTATTTACTTGCTTACTTACTTATTTACTTACTTACCTATTTATACTTAGAGGCATACTACCTCAGAGCTAAATCTCAAGCCCTATTTTTTTTAAAAAAACACATGATCCTCCTGTCTCAGGATCCCAAATACTGGGATTACAGGCATGTGCCACCACACCTGGTTTGGTAGCATGTTTAAATGCTATGCAAGGACAAGGAAATTAGAGTTAATGAGAAAAAAAATACAAATCTTTTTAAATTTACTATGAACATGTAAAAATGGTGAATTTTGTGTTTGATTGAGGAGTTTTGATAACTAATAGCAAGACATAACTTATTCTACTCTCTTCTTAATCACTTAGGCATTAAAGGATTAACTCTTTCAGTGACCGCTCATGACAGCTGCCCCTGTACAAAGCCATTTCTGCATTTTCCCCATCCCACCTCCAATTCAGGGTCCACCTTGTAGCCCAAACTTTCCCAACTGCAAATGTGCTGTGTTTTGAAGTGCTTTTTCCTTGGCTTATGAATTACCTATTGTATTATCTGACCAATTCCTCCACCTTGCATTTCCATCTAGATGACACCTGCTCTAGAAAGCCAGACCTGAATGTTATACCCTTCCCAAGCAAAATGAATTGCCTATAGTTGTATCCTTTACTGTTTTGGTGTTGGAGAAAGTAGATGCTTCAAGGGAACACATAGGCAGTACTCCATGCTTGTTAATTGAATCCAGCCTTACAGCACTGGTGCAAGGAAGGGACTATTCTGAGTCAGCAACCCATTTGAAGATTTATCAGAAGCAATCAGTAAATTATACAAGCTCATTGTTTTATTTTGGAGTCTAAAGTCACTTGTCAGTTCTATGGGCATAAATCAGTTCAGAGTACTAGACAAACAACTTGGTTTCATCACACATTTATCTCAGCCTGATCATGAGTTTGGATAAAAAAGAAGGTAGCCAGTAATTTCAAAAAGCAGTAAACTATTAGAAATGCTGACCTGGAACCTAACAGACAAGTTTCTATTATACTTCTGATGTGTTATTGATTACCAGTCCTTGGTAATCACATGACAATAATAGTAAGCATTTCTGATTGAGCGAGTCAAAGCCTATATCTGATAGGTCCGATAATAAGAAACAAATGCAGTGGGAAAATTTGAACATTTTAAGAGAGGAAAATACAATTAACTATTTGGATCTCATTAAAAATAAATACAGTTATGCATCACATAATTTCAGTCAATGACAAACTGCAGAAGTCGTGGTGTCCCATAAAATTATAATGGAGCTGGAAAATTCCACTCTGATGTTTCATAATGCAACCCATTACTCACCTGCTTGTGGTACTAAGTAAACAAACTTACTGCACTGCCAGTATAAAAGTAGAGCAATATAATTATGTACAGTATATTTGAAAATGATAATAAAACAATTATTGGCATTTCTATTACTATACTATACTATACTATACTATAATATACTATACTATACTCTTTTTTGGTATTGAAGGTTGAACCCAGAGGTATTCTACTGGTGAGCTACACTCCCAGCCCTACTTTATTTTTTATTTTGAAATAGGTTCTCACTAAGTTGCTGAGACTGGCTTTGAACCTACAATCCTCCTGTCTCAGCCTCATAAGTACCAGCATTACAGGCATGCACCACCATGCCCAGCATATACTTTTAGTCATTATTTTATAGTGTACTCCTTCTACTTATAAAGAAAAGTGTGGCCCACGCTTGTAATCCCAGTACTTGAGAGGCTGAGACCAAATGATCCAGGTTCGCGTCCAGCCTCAGCTACTTAGTGAAGCCCTCCGCAACTTAGTGAGACCCTGTTTCAAAATAAAAAATAAAAATAGGATGGGGGATGTAGCTCAGAGGTAGAATGCCCTGGATACTGCAAAAAAAAAAAAAAATAGGGCTGGGGATGTAGCTTGGAGGTAGAATGCCCCTAGGTTCAATTCCCGGTACCACAAAAAATTAAAAAATTAAAAAATTAAAAAAAAAGAAACCTTCACTGTAAAACAGTGTGCTGTGTTACAACAGAAGCAACATCACATATCTTGTATTTAACTAGTCTCTGGACTGCTTCCAAAGGTGACCTGGAGTGGTGGGCCTCCATCAGCTAGGTTTGTCGAAGTGCACTCTGAGGCCCCAACAATGAGGACCTCACTTAATGACACATTTCTCCGAACACATCCCTGCCGGTAAGTGAAGATGACATACGGCTGCATCAACTTATAAAACATAGGTAATAGTGTCCCATGTTTACTTATATTGTATCTAGAAACACAAAAGAAAACTCAGCTCATTTTTTATGTATGTGATGTTCACCTAGCTGCCATCTCCTGGGTAGCTCGGAGGTAGACAGTGGTGGAGAGAAATGGAGAAGAGTACATTTATTCTAATATGACAACACTGGTCCGTAAGAGTCAATTGAAAGTACTGTAAATGCATATCTTCTCTTTTAAATCACTGTGTTTTCTCTGGTCTCCTTGTTCTCCCACTCTTTTGCAAATTTGGGGGCTCCACTCAAACTACACCTGCATGATTGTGAAAGCCACACAGCTTAAACTCTAGAATCCTTCACAACACAGGTTCCTTCTATGGCTCTGGAATCAACTCACAAGATATTCATTGATTTTTTATTTATTGAATTTATTTATTATTATTTATTTATTTATTTTTGGTACTGGGGATTGAACCCAGAGGCATTCTGCCTCCCAGGTATACCCCCAGCTCTTTTTTATTTTATTTATTTATTTATTTATTTATTTATTTATTTATTTATTTATTGGTACTAGGGATTGAACCCAGGGGCATTCTACCTCCAAGCTACACTCCCAGTCTTATTTGTATTTTTTATTTTGAAACAGGGTCTCTCTAGGTTGTGGAGTGCCTCACTAAGTAGCAGAGGCTGGTCATGAACCTGTGATCCTCCTGTCTCAGTCTCCTAAGTTTTGGGATTACAAGCATGTGCCACCACACCCAGCTCCTTTTTATTTTGAAACCAGTTCTCACTATGTTGCTGAATGTCTGGCTAAATTGCTGAGGTTGGTCTCAAACCTGTGATCCTCCAGTCTCAGCCTCCTAAGTATTGGAATCACAGGCATGCACCACCATGCCAGGCTACCAGATATATGTATATAGTATTTGCAAAATGGATTACTAACCCCAGCTGATGGAAACTACTGTCTGTTTCCACTCTGCTTCACTGGCTGTCATCCCAGTCTACTTCTTGTTGGAGGGGCCTTAAGAAGTTTCAGGATCCGCCTGTGGGACACTGAGCAGAGAAAACACACACTGTATGTTTGGAGTAATATACTTTATGCTTTGTAGTCACTGCTCTGTAAGTTAAATTATTGCTGGCAGTTCTGAAAGGCTTCAAGGACCACTGCAGTCAGTTTAAAGAGTATTTAAGGAGACTTGAAACGTCCTCAGATTTTAAAGCTCATATATGACAGAAGCTTCACAGAGGGCTTTCTGGATTTGACAGCAACAGTAAAGCGTGCATGGCATTACTAATTAGACATTCTAAAGCTGAAAGAAACTTTTCTTCAACCAATGGTACTTTTTAAGACATCAATTTCAAATTGATAACTTTGTGAAAGCAAATTTCTATGAACAATGCCAGAGGAAAGACAGTTAGCTTTTCTAATCTCTCTGTAGAGAGGTAATAGCAAATCATCATACAAAGAAACAAAGTATATGCAGTCAACAGGTATAGAGAAAATGTACAATAGGGGTGAGTCAGGCAGCTAATTATAACAATTAGTTGTATCCTTTTACCCTTGTATTTCCTAGAGCACTTGACAGCTTTCAACAATTAAAGTTTTTTATGAATTCTTTTTCCATGCTGAATATATGTGTTAATTTTTATTTCTGCTTCTTCACTTGCAACTTTTCCCCCCCAGAAAAGATACAATGATCATTTATCTTTCATGCAATATCAAGCCAAAATTTCCCTTGGGTATGACTACTGGGGTTTGAAGCTGAAGTTAGGGTGCAGTTCCGGAAAGTTCGTGGCGTATTTGAGATGCCCCACCACAGAGCTCCTGGATGAATCAGCATGCATGGTCCCACCTGGCTTTTGGGAGCAACTGACTTCCCTCCAGAGTGTCCCCCTGCCCCCAATCTGTGATGGCTTTGCAGTGATATCGGGCCTCTGTAGCTCCACTACCTATCTCTATGTCTCTGCTAGTTTTTAAGGGAGTCTGAAAATGCTTTGGGGTTCCTTCTTACATCTCACACCAGCCATGGGGAAATAGAGGCAGCACTTTGGATCCTCTTGAAGAGCCACTTTTCCTGATACTACTGAGTTTCTGCACAGAGATAGGGGACTTCCAGCCCTGGCTTCACCTCGAGGTTGTGGGTCTCCATGGAAAACACAAACACACATTTTAAAGCCATCTTTAACAATTTGTAGGTTTCTAGAGACCACTATCCCATTATTTAGCCCAAGTGGTGAAAATCCCAACATTTAACATATTTTTCTACTTCCTCAATACATTGGGCTCATGGTTTTATTTTCTCTCTGGCCATAACCTCCCTCACATAAAAATCTATATTTTCCGTCTATTTCTTGATATGATAGATGAGAAGCTATCCTCAAACGACTATGGAATCCAAGCCAATTTTCTTGCTGAAGTTTTAAAGATCCTAATTTGGATGTCTGAAGCTGAATATGAATTATTTCCTTCTTTTTTTATTTCTTCTGCAATAAATCCTAATTTCTACCACCAAACCACCAACCATGAAAAAAAAATGATAGATTTCATGCTGATTAAGGAAAAGGTCATGTATATAGGGAAACAAAAGAGAAAAAAAGACACAGGTATTGCTAAATTTTTCTAGTCTTTTCCTCCTCCTTGCTTCACACAGGTGGTGAAAAATAATTTCAGAAATATGTCGAATATTTCTAATTGGAAGAAGGAAATGGAAAAGGAGAAAGCCTAATAAATTATAGGCACCAAACATTCTTCCATTGGATCATCTTTCCTCTATTTTAAGGGCTTTCGATAGAGTTGTCCTTTTTATATGAAGGAAGAACACGGAGTTGACATCCCACAGGATGTAACTTGGTCTGGGGTTTGCTGACAGAGTAGTGATGCTGGGGTCCTCCTGGGACAGAACACAAGGTCTTCTTCATGGTTCTTTCTTCTTTTTAAGATAGGGTTCTACTGTGTTGCCCTGGCTAGCCTCTGACTCCTGGCCTTTAGTAATCCTCTTGACTTGACTAAAACTACAAGTGTGTGCCAACACATCAGGCTTGGGGGTCTGTTTTATTAGTGACAAGGCAAAAAGTACAATTAGCATCTAGTTGGATAACTCATCCTATTTGCATTTGTATTTTTTTCCCTTGAGTAATTAAAGGAAATCAATACATTATGATTTTTAAATTTTATAATTGCTAATGGCTTTCTTGATAGGCATAGCCTAATCAAATCATTAGATTTCATTTATTCTTTTTTATATTTGTGCAACTATGTCACATAGCTGAAAAATACATTTTTTGTCTGTTTTATGTTTTGTTTGTTGTTTTTGGTTTTGTTTTTGTACTGAAGGCTGAATTCAGGTGCATTCTACCTCTGAGCTATACCACCAACCCTGTTTTATTTTAATTTTATTTATGGTACTAGGGATTGAACCCAGAGACATTCTACCTCTAAGATGGATGGCCAACCCTATTTTATTTTTTTTTTATTTTGAAACAGTGTCTCACTAAATTGCTAAGACTGGTCTTGAAACTGCAATCTTCTTGTCTCAGCCTCCCAAGAACTGGGATTACGGGCATGTACCACTACACCTGGCAAGAAATATACTATTGATAAAAATGCTGGCCTAGAGAAAGTATGATAGTAATAGATAATTCTGTTAGTTGAAATACATAGTCTATTCTTAAAATGGCAAAGGCTGTTATCTTGTCTATTATCCTTTCTTTTTTTCCATTCACACATTCCATAGTTGGTCCCTGAAGCCATCAATGCTGCAAACATCACATTCTGTGCATTTTCAATGACATTTCTAATCAGCTTAGGTCATAACACTTTAAACAATTCCACTTATTTTACATTGGAAAGCCTCATCTCCAGAAAAAAATACAAATATTTTCTGAAAAATCACACAGACATAGCTAGATCTGCCTTTTGACACTCAGTCCATCAGCTTTTACACTTTGTAATACCATCTCTCTGTATTTGGAGACAAACAGTTACACTCTCTTAGTTAGGTAGAATCATGACATTTTAGACCTTAAGATATATCTCAATAAAAACACTGCTCAATTAGTTCACTTTACACATGGTAAACCTAAAATCCTCTAAAGTTAAACATCTCACTGAAAGTCACACATCTTAATGGCGAGAGAATCAGGACGCCCATAATATACGTCCTATATTAAGATTGGTTGAAATATGACCTTACAAATTTGTCCTATGAGAATGGAAAACAGCTTGTATCTGTTGTAAGTAAAGCAAATAATTAAAGGAACAGAGAATTAAAGGAAGGAAGAATTAAAGGAAGAGAGCACTAGAAATTTTTTATTTGAATATATTTAAATGATACATAAAATTTAAAAACTGTTTATATTAATGGGGTATGATGTGATTTTAATACATGTATACATTGTGTATTGTTTGAATCAGGTTAAACATATCACCTCAAACATTTATTTCTTTAAGACAGTAATTTTCAAGATCTTTTCTTCTAGCATTTTGAAATGTACAGTACATTTTTGTTATCCATAGTCACTCTACTGTGCTCTCCTGGAATTGTAATTTAGTGGCCATTGATCAGCCTTCCTTCATTCTTCCCTCCTGGCTTGTCCTCAGACTCTGGTAACCCCTATTCTACTGTTTCTATGAGCTCAACATTTCTACATTCCACATCTGAGTGAGGACATGCAGCACTTGTCTTTGTGTGTCTAGCTTATTTCACTTAACATAATGTTCTCCAGGTCCATCTATTTGTTGCAGATGACAGGATTTCATTCTTTTTATGCCTGAATGGTATCCCACTATATATATATATATATATATATATATATATATATATATATATATATATATATATATATATATAATTTATTATATACATTATTGTATATGATTATAAATGTATGTAAATATATATATTTATCAATTTATCTCACTATATATTTATATATTTAAATATATAACAATACATGATTGTATAAAATTTATTATATACATTATTGCATATGACATATGTTTATAAATATATATAAATATATGTTTATCAATTTATAAGTTGGTAGACACTTAAGTTGTTACAGTTTCTTGGCTATGATGAATAATGTTGCAGTGAGTATGGGAAAGAAGATATCTCTTCAACATACTGATTTCTTTCCCTTTGGGTAAATACTTAGTAATGGAATTGCTGGATCATGTAGTAATTCCAGTTTTAATTAATTAATTGTGTGTGTATGTGTGTGTATGTTATACTGAGAATTGAACCCAAGGGTATTCTAACTATGAGTTAGATCCCCAGCCCATTTTTATTTTGAACAGAGTCTCACTAAATTACTGAGGCTGGTCTGGAACCTGCAATCTTCCTGTCTTAGCCTCCCAAGTATTCAGATTACAGGTGTGTGCCACCATGCCCAGCAAGTTTTAATTTTTTAAGGAACATATGTACTGTTTTCCATAATGGCTGTACTAACTTATATTCCAACTAACAACGTACAAGGGTTCTCTTTTCCACACCCTTGCTAGCACTTATCATCATTAGTCTTTTGGAAATAGCCGTTGTTATTAGGGGAATAATATGTCATTGTAGTTGTGATTTGCATTTCCCTGATGATTACTGAAGTTGGGCACTTTTTCATACACCTGTTGTCCATTTCTGTTGTCTTTTTAAATGTCTACTTGGGTTCACTGCCTGATCTTAATGGGGTTATTATTACTATTTTGCTATTGAGTCTTTGGAGTTCTTTATATTTCCTGGATATTAACTCACTGTCAGGTCTGTGTTTACAAACATTTTCTACCATTTTATAAATTTTGTTGTCTTCACTCTATTGTTTCTTTTGTTATACAGAAGCTTTTTAGTTTGATGTAATCTCATTTCTCTATTTTGCCTCTGTGTGTGTGTGTGTGTGTGTGTGTGTGTGTGTGTGTGTGTGTGTGCCCGCGTGTCTGCGTGTCTGGAATCTTTCTCCCTAAATTCTTGCCCACTCCATTGTTCTGAAGTATTTCTCCTAAGTTTTCTTCTAGCAGTTTCATAATTTCATGACTTACATTTAAGTCTTTAGTCCATTCAAGTTAGTTTTTGTAAGTAGTGAAAGAGGAGGATCAGGATTTATTCTTCTGCCTGTAGATATCCAACTTTCCCTGGCACCAATTGTGGAAAATACTTTTATGTATCTCCTGCATGCTCTCAGCATCTTTGTCAAAAATCAGTTGTCTATAGATATGCTGATTTACTCTGTTCTATTCCATTGTTCTAGATGTATGTATTTATGCTAATACCATGATGATGTTTTGATAGCTTTGTATACTATACTTTGAATTCAGGTAGTGTAAATGCCTCCTGTTTTGTTCTTTTTGTTCAAGATGGCTTTGGCTATTGGGGATTTTTTTGTGTGTGGTTTCATATAAATTTTAGGATTATTTTCTACTTCCATGAAGAATGTCCTTGGTATTTTAATAGGAATTGCATCAAATCTTTATATTAATTTGAGTGGTGTGGACATTTCAATGATATTGATTCTTCCAACCCATAAACACAGATGCCTTTCCACTTTTTTGTATCCTTTTCAATTTTTTCATCAATGTTCTTTAATTTTCATTGTAGAGATCTTTCATATCTTTGGTTAAATTTATTTATAGTTGTTTTATGTTTGATAGTTATTATAAACAAAATTGTTTTCTTGATTTCTATTTCAGATAATTCACTATTAGAATATAGCAATGCCACTGATTTTGGCACTGCTTTGTATCCTGCAGTTTTACTGAATTGATTTATTGGTCTTAATAGGTTTTCAGTGGAGTATTTGGATTTTTCTATATATGAGATCTTGTCCTCTCCAGTAACAGTTTTACTTTTTCTTTTCTAATTCAGATGCTTATTTTTCCATTTTCTTTTCTAATTGTAAAGCATTAAGATTTTGTACAAGTACAATACATGGATAAAACTATTGCCTTATTTAAATTTTATCTACAGATATGCAGTGCCCAATGACAGGGATATATTCTGAGAAATGCCGTATTTGATAATTTCATCATTGTGAAAACATGACGGACTACAGTTACACAGCTAAGATGGCTTTGACATAACTACAAGATATAAACTTATGAGGCCACCATTGTATATGTGTTCATTGCTAGCTGAAATGCCATTGTGTGGCACACAGTCATATTAACCAATGCTTGAGAAAATTATCTTTACACAAGAATTCCAAGCTTGGCATGGTGGGGCTGAGACAGGAGAATCGCAAGTTTGAGGCCAGCTTCAGCAATTTAGTGAGATTCTCAAAAACTTAGCAAGACCCTGTTTCAAAATAAAAAAAAAAAAAGAAGAAGAAGAAAGGCTGGGGTGTAGCTTGGAGATAGAATCCCATTCGGTCCAATCTTCAGTACCAAATATATATGTGTATAAATTATAGGCAAATATATATACATACAAATTTATATATATATAAATTCTAGATGAAGATAAATATAAATATTAATTTTAAAATATCATTAATTTTTTTAAAAGAGATGACAAAATAGGAATTAATAATTTTTAAATCTCTGTATGGGATAGGGCTTTCTAACTTTGAGGTCAACTGATAAAACAATAAAGAAAAATAATAATTTGTTCCCCCAAAATATTGGAATAAAATATATACAAAAGAGATTGAAGAAGCAATAAAAAGAGAAAACTAATTTTCTATCACAAACAGAATTAAAAGTCAAGTAGCCGGGCGTGGTGGCACACGCTTGTAATCCCAGCATTTGGGAGGCTGAGACCAGAGGATCTGGGTGCGTGGCTATCCTCAGCTACTTAGTGAGGCACTCCACAACATAGTGAGACCCGGTTTCAAAATAAAGAATAAAAAAATAGGGCTGGAGGTATAGCTCAGAGGTAGAACGCCCCTGAGTTCAATCACCGGTACCACAAAAAAAAAAGAAAAAAAAAAAGAATTAAAAGTCAAGTAACAAGACTGCAAAATGCATTTGAAAATACATCACAGCTATTTAAGATCTTTAATATCAACAAAGGCAAAAAGCCCTCAGACTCTGTTTTAGGTTTGACTGAGTTCTCCCCCAAACAGAGGCTGAAGCTCTGACTCCATTAGGTGAGAATAGGGTCTTACAGAAGTAATAGAGTTAAAATGAAATCATTGGGGTGTGCTCTAGTTCACGACCACTTGGGAAACTGAAAGATGTTCCCCAATATGCACATTCAGATCGACACATACAACGAGGAGGCCGCAGGAACATCTGGGTACAGACAGGGTGGCCTTTGCATGGGGAGGGCGAGGCTCCAGAGAACGCTGAAGATTGCCCCCGAAGCTAGGGACAAAGTGTGAAGCCCAGTTTCACTTCATGTTTCTGGTGAGGAGCTATTCCTGCCTAAACTTGACCTCAGATTTCTAGCCTCAGGGACTATGAGAGGACGGCAGAGTTCTTCTGCCTCACCCAGCCTGTCTGGAACAGTATTTTTTTTTTTTTTTAGGGTGTTCCTGATGAAATAACTGACTCCAAATCAGAGATGGGCAAAGAACACAGAGGATGAATTTTAAAAATAGTTTGCATGCTAGGTTCATGCTTTTGAATTCTTAAAATTAGCTGATAATTTGAAAATGCATATTTAACTAACACAATTTTCTTTTTTCATAAAGTAAATTGGCAATTAAAATGCTAATGCTGAATACTCTTGGGTATATATGAGAGAATAGCATTTTGTAATATGAATCAAAATACTTAAAAATGTTCAAACATTTTGATAGTTATTTTCCTTTTCTCTAAGTGCTCTTTAAGAAGAAGATAATGAGGTACAAGTTAGTGTATCTGGCAAAACTTACAGTAACAAATACCTGAAAAAACTTAAATTTCCTGGAATAAGGAAAGAATTAGAGAAATCAAAGTACCTTTGTAAGAGGGACTAGTTTATAGATAATGAAAATGGTATAAAACAAAACTATTTTTTACTACTGTGGGGGAATAACATTTTTAATTAAAAAAAGAAAAATTCCCAGTTACACATGAACTCACAATTTTAAGTTTGGCTTCATGAAATTTTACTTTAAGAAAATAGGAGGTCATTTTTATATGTGAAAATTGACTGCCTTGCCATATGCAGGTTACTTTAAAGATAAAGGAACGCCCCCTCCCCCAATCTATGCCACATTGAGAAAGTCAGAGAGAAGGAAGAGAATCAAAGTGAAAGTGTATTTGTTTCCTAGGGCTACTATAACAGATGATCATAAACTAAGCAGTTTCAAACAACAGGAATTTATATTCTCAAAGTTGAGAATGCAGAAGTCTTGAAATGCTGCTCCAGGTCTGTTCCCTCTGAAGGCTCAGGGGCTCCTGACTTGCATTGGTTTGTGGCCACATATGCAAGCCTTCTTTTCTGTGTCTTTGTGTCTTTTACTTTTCTCATAAGGAAACCACTCAAAGCACTTAAGGCCCACCCTAAATCCAAGACGATTTTGTGTTTAGGTCCTTAACAAATTGCATCTGCAGACATCTTAATGGTCACATTCTGAGGTTTCAGATGGACATGAATTCGAGGAGGACTATTCAGTTCAATAGAGAAAGAAAAAGAGAACAAGAAAAAAATCAGAATGAAAAAAGTGGCTATTTGTGATACAAGTTTGAAATTTTGAATGATACATTTTCCACAGATTCATGATATCAACACCAATTTGCAGTTTTCTTTATATCACTACAAAATAATTTTAAATAGGTAAACAATTATTTCAACTGAATGCATTCTTTTCATACCTGTGTGACACTGAAAGAATTAGTTGCATTAGGAGAAAGATACACTGTTTGTGTGTGGCGGGGGGGGGGGGGGGGGGGGGGGGGGGGGGGGGGGGGGGGGGGGGGGGGGGGGGGGGGGGGCATTGGGGATTGAACCCAAGGCCTTTGCACATGCTAGGCAAGCCCTCTATCACTTGGTTACATCCCCAGTCCAAGAAACACATTTTTTTTGTGTGTGTGGTACTGAGGATTGAACTCAGGGGCATTCTACCTCTGAGCTACACCTATTTTTTATTCCTTATTTTGAAACAGGGTCTCACTAAGTTGCAGAGTGCCTCACTAAGTAGCTGAGGCTGGCTCCGAACCTGGATCCTCAGGTCTCAGCCTCCCAAGTACTGGGATTACAAGCATGCGCCACCATGAGCAGCTTAAGAAACACATTGTTAATAAGAAAAATATTTTATTGTATAGCAAATATTTTAAGAGTTAGGTGTAATAATATAATCAGAAAAATAATTCATGCAATAGTGAAAAGTATTTGAAAGTATGTGTTATTTATCATCAATATAGCTAGTGATTCCATATATAATCTCAATAATATGAATTTTATGTGATCATTATATCTTACTAAAATTCCCGAGATTGTTTTGAATAACAGCAATTTATTGATAAGTATTATTTCTATTCAATAGGACTAAATTCAACACATTAACTCTTATATTTGAATAGCTCAATAATAACTAAAATTAAAATGTTGTCTACATAGTTTCTGATGTAATTAACTATATAAAAACAAAAACCCTATCATATACACAATATTCCTTCAGTATTTTATTTTGCATATTTTATAGAAAGATCTATAACTATAGTTTTAAAATATATATTTATGTATTTATATGGAAGACCTTATTTCAAAATAAAAAGAACTGGGGTTGTAGCTCAGAGATAGAACACTGCTGGGTTCCATCTGATTTCCAAAAATTTAATAAGTAAATAAATAATAATAATACAAAGTAGATATGGAAATTTTTCTAAATAATCTTACCTCTACACATATGTTTCACTAAAGGTTATGAAAACCTGCTCAGATATAAAATGTTGGAATCTTTGCTCCTCAAAGAGTACGCAGTTGTTCTATCACTAACAAATCCATTTCTCTGGCTCCATTGCAATTATGTCTGTGCAGTGTCAATTTTATATAACCGGAACAGGGTGACATGTATTAGTTGTTCCTTAAGCACTTAAACAACAAGTATGATTCACAAGTAGAGATCTAGAAAGAAGCCAAAAATATAGTTCAAATAAACTCACTGCAATAAATGTTAAAAGCACTTTAAAACTTCCAAATATTAACTACTTCATTTAAACACAACCAAATACAATCTGGTATCTTCTGCTAGCCTGGCTCTTCACTGAATACTTTAGGAGAAACAGCAGCGATGCTCCCTGTTAGAGCTCTCAGCCTCCCCTACTGGAAAATTCCCTGGAAAAGCTGCTAATTTCAGTATCTTGTGAGTATACCAGCTGGGAATTCGTGTGTGTTTCTTTGTTGGTTTATAATCTGAGAGCCTTACTGTTATGTCAGGACGTGTACATTGCCAAGGTTGACATCAAGAAAGCAAGGACGAAGCACATTCATCCGTTCAGCAGATACTCAGAACACCTACGAGGCAGCTTTCACTGCCTGGCAACTTGGGACAACCCGCCCACCGGCTCCTGACTTCAAGATGCTGGCTGTTATCAGAGATTTTTTTTAATCTGTTTTTTTTTTTTTTTTAAACAATTTGAAAACTCTAAAGAAAATATCCTGTCAGGTACTAAAGTAATGTTAGAACATGTCGTCTGGTGCTAAAACACTGGAAGAATCCTTGGCCTCTGTTTTCCAAGCACCCACAATACCCTACAATACCCCATCCAGGCCTCTCATGACCGGTCTTATCTGAGCCGTCCTCGTGACCAGCTAAGGTACAGCGGGAAGTATCCAGGCAGCCACCCCGTGCCATCCTTGCCCCCTCTCATCCCAGCGAGGAGCGGAATTTGATTAAAATTTACCACAGGTCATATTACTTCTCTGATAAAAACCTTCCCAAACCATTTCATTCACAATAACAGCATGTATGTATGTATGTATGTATGTATTTAGCAGTACCAAGGATTGAACCCAGGACATCACACATGCTAGACAAACACTCAATCACGAGCTACATCTCCAGCCCTTTTATTTGTATGTTGGTACTTAGGGTCTCGCTAAGTTGCCCGGGCTGGCCTTGGACTTGCCATCCTTCTGCCTCAGTTTCCCAAGTAGCTAGATTACAGGTGTGTGTCACTACAACCAGATGCAGGCGACATCTTTAAAGTGGCCTAGAAAGCCCCGTGAACTCTGGCTGTGTCTCTTCTCTGCTTTGCCTTCCACGATTCTCCTCCCACCACTGGCCCTGTCATTCTCCACCCGGGTTATTTTTCATGCCTGGTACAACTACTCTCATCTCAAAGATTTTATCCTTGAAGTTATTCGATGAGGGGGAGTCTCTGCCTCTCACTTCTTTCCAGTTCTCTGCTTAAACAGCAGCTTTTTAGAGACTTACTGCTGTATATACAATAGTCATGTCTGCCCCTCTCCAGCTGGTCTCAATTTGTTGTTCCTCATGGAACTCAACGGCCACTGGTCACAGTAGATACTCAGGGCTCACTTATTTCTTCTTTGTGGTTAGCAGAAGAGCTTGTTCTGGGCCAGTGCCTCTGACAATCAGGGGTGTGTGTGTGTGTGTGTGTGTGTGTGTGTGTGTGTGTGTGTGTGAAAGAGAGAGAGAAAAAGGGAGAGACGGAGAGAGAGACAGAGAAAGATATTGAGAGAGAGGAGATAGGGAGGCAAGGGAAGAGGTTTAAATGGAAAGATGAACAGAAGAAAGCATGGTAAAATGTTTCAACTTCATTTTAACTTCAATATGTGTTTTAAGTATTTGGTTCACAAGTTCTTTTTTTTTTTTGCGGTACTGGGGGTTGAACTCAGGGGCGTTCTACCTCCAAGCTATACCCCCAGCCCTATTTTTTATTCTTTATTTTGAAACCGGGTCTCACTAAGTTGCGGAGTGCCTCACTAGGTAGCTGAGGCTGGCCGCGAACCCGAATCCTCTGGTCTCAGCCTCCCAAATGCTGGGATTACAAGTGTGTGCCACCACGCCCGGCTCTGGTTCACAAGTTCTGAATGGTGTTTTTGTTGTTGTTGTTTTTGCGGTACTGGGGATGGAACTTGGGGGTATTCTACCTCTGAGCTACACCCCAGCCCTATTTTTTATTCTTTGAAACAGGGTCTCACTAAGTTGTACACAATGGAATTTTACTCAGCCATAAAGAAGAATAAAATCATGTTCTTTGCAGGGAAATGGATGCAACTGGAAAACATTATGTTAAGTGACATTAGTCAGTCACAAAGAGTTAAGAAGCATATGTTCTCCCTAATATGTGGATGCTAGGGAGAAGATGGGGCATAGGAAGGTCTCCAGATGAAAAGGAGAGATCCTCGAAAAGCAAAGAAGTTGATTTAATTGTAGTGGATGCATGGGGCAGAGGGACACCCTAAAGCACATGATGTACTTACACAATCATATCAAGGTCACTCACTGAAGTGATCCTGAGGGGG
>PVLC010020039.1:0-29453 GCA_004027655.1 Graphiurus murinus | reverse complement strand
AAAGAGTTAAGAAGCATATGTTCTCCCTAATATGTGGATGCTAGGGAGAAGATGGGGCATAGGAGGGTCTCCAGATGAAAAGGAGAGATCCTCGATAAGCAAAGAAGTTGATTTAATTGTAGTGGATGTATGGGGCAGAGGGACGCCCTAAAGCACATGATGTACTTACACAATCATATCAAGGTCACTCACTGAAGTGTACCTGAGGGGGAGGGAGGGGGAGGGAATGGGGTGGGAATTGGGGAAGGGGTCAAATGAGAAGTGTGTGCAAATATGTTGTTAACAACTTGTACTTAACAAAGATATATGCTATGTTGCACGAATTACTACAATAAAAAATTAAAAAAAAAAATCACTGTAGCTATGAACTGAGATGAAGGAAGTGACCCCAGAGTGTGGAAAACAATGGGGTTCAGAAGATCTGATACAGCCTTTTAAAGGCATCTGAAGCAAAATACCTAAATTTTACCCAGATTCTTGTTTCTGAAAGAGATCTATAGTCTGCCCCTCCTTTCTAATTATTTTCAATCTCATTACTATTTATATATTTCATGGTTCATTTCCAAAATTTTGAAATGTAACGTGGCTGATGTAATTATTTTGCCCTCTCTGTGGACAGTTTGGTGCATTTCCCCCTCAGACTGGGCATCAAAGTTTCTGCTAGGGACAGCGCTTGCCAAAATAATTAG
This sequence comes from Graphiurus murinus, assembly GCA_004027655.1. Classification (NCBI taxonomy): domain Eukaryota; kingdom Metazoa; phylum Chordata; class Mammalia; order Rodentia; family Gliridae; genus Graphiurus; species Graphiurus murinus. The sequence goes on along the minus strand of PVLC010020039.1, from coordinate 28,764 downwards.
AATTGCTTTGCCACAATTCAGTCACTTAGTTCGAGGATTCAGTTTTATAAATCTTGGGACAAGTGAAGAACGTATCCCTTGTTTTCTTCTGTGACTCATTTCATCAGAGGAAGGTGAATGATGATTGATAAGGGGCGTACTTCAACAAAAGGTCTCAGGAAATCCTCCGGTTTGTTAAACATCTCCAAAGAATAGCATAAAACATACTCCTTTTGCCTTAACATAACAAAAGGAACACCACAGGCTTATACAATCTTTGGAAGGAGTACAGAGGAGCCTTATATGCAGCAGTTCATACGAAAGAAAATACTTCATTCTTTACATTCAAGCCAGATGTATGGATATTTCTATTTTCAAAACTTGAGATTAAATGAGCTTGGCACAGAATCTGATCAATTTATCATGTGCTCAGTATAAACTAAAAAGTAGAAGGTCATTAAAAGAACAAAAATCCTATGTACAATACATGAGAAGGATAGATGTTTGGTTCCTGGGGTCTTGTCTTTAGAGAAATGTAGGCATAATATTTCTTTGAAAATATCATCCTGTTTCATCTCTTCTGGGGGTATCATCCTCTACCTTCATGCACGTTACTTATATCTGGCTGTCTCTGTCACAGTCTACAAATTATTTTGTCAGTCTTTTTCCAGCTCAGCTGAATGTTAAGATCAATGAACTTACTTGCCAATTTGACAGGGCTATCAGTTGTCGTAGCAATTAATTAAGCCTTACAAATTATTTTAACCCGTGATGAGCAGTCTCTACACTGCTTAATCACCACTCAATCACACAGTTAAATTTGCCTGAAATTAATGCCACATTGCACGAGGGAGATGCTTTCAAACAGCCTGTCCAGTTGCTAATTTTTTGAACATTTCCTTAGGCAAGGCTTTGAAAAAATATTAAAGCTCAACACAGAAATCTTACTTTTCTGAAAGCATTTGAAAATATTCTTTTCTCCTTCAAAGCCTAATTCGATGTCAAGCAAAGAGTGTGTTATGAAAAAGTATTTTTCTGTCTTTCTAGTATTTAGCACTAATTTAGAGGAGATAATCAACTGGAGAATAGGATCCAGGAGGAAAGTGAACAAAATGCACATGTATGAAAACACACAAAGCCACATTTTTAGTTATCTGATTCATTATCTTTGTCTTGTAAAAATTATAGGCAAGAAAGAGAAACTGGTAATGTGAACAACTTCACGGCTGATCTTCACACTTAAATATCATTCAACCTGACAAGCCAAAACTTGGAAACTAACAATCTATCCACCTATAAAAATACATTTAGATCTGCTCAGTGCAGGGAACATTCCCTAGGGAACATTATTCACCAGGATAGCTCTAGCAGACAGAGCACCTTTGTATTTGTATGGCAAAATTGCAGAATTAGGGTTTCTTGAAACACTATTTGTGCCTGGGATATATTATCTGCTTTGAAATAATTATTTTGAAATGACATGTTTTCTTTCCTAAGCACATACATTTACATGTTAATTAATTCTCATCAGGGGAGTTTCCTCCCTACTCTTGTGATAATTTGAAAGAGTGGGTTATCATGCACAAGATAAAGGAATTATGTTATAAGAAAACTATTTTCCTTATTGAACTAGAGATTGATACTCCAAGGGGTGAAGCTGGTGAAAAGAATCAACTTAATGATTAATATATTTTTGTCACTATACTTACTAGTTGTTTTATATATACATTACTTAATCTCACAACTTTGAAATTTAGACATTAAGATCTTTTTACTTTTTTCCAGTGAAAAAGGTGAGGCTTAGCTGGACATGGTGGCTTATGCCTATAATCAAAGTATGTGGAAGGCTGAGACAAAAGGAGCACAGATTCAAGGCCAGCATGTAGTAACTTACTGAAAACCTGTTCCAAAATGAAAAATAAAAAGAGCTGGTCTTGCACAGCTCAGAGGTGTAATTCTCCTGGGTTCAATCCCCAGTACCACGTTTGTGTGCATGGGCACGCGTGCGCATGTGTGCGCGCGCACACAAACACACACACACACACACACACACACACAATGAAAATTAAAAAAAAAGAAAGGTTCAGCAAGGTTAGGCTATTTAGCTATTTAGCAAGGTATTACAATTGATAAGTGGAGTGATCTAATCATAAATTTTGCCCCTTCCAAATTATTTGTCACACTTCTAATCTGACCATATGGTCACATTACACCCCTGCTGAAAGTTATTCAAGTAATTCCTATTACCTAAGTCATAAAGTCCAAAGGAAGATTCACTCTTCATCCACCCTCCAGCATCATTTGTCACATTGTACACTTTACACTGAATTACATCAATAGTTAATTACTTGTGTATCAAAAAAAAAGTTCTGATTACTGCTTATCTGAAGCATTGGTATATCCCTTGCTCCTTCCCAAAAAGAGCCAGTGCTTGCCTCCCTAAGTCATCCCTTACAACACAACATATTTCTATTTCTTCTGACTACTTCCTCATATAATCATAATTCAGACCAGGCTTTATTTCCTTTTGGAAGCTCTCTGGAGACGTGGCCTTGTTTCAGTTTCTTTCCTGATTGTCACTTTAGCCACCTATGCTTATAATCTTACCACTTGGCTATATTATTTCCTATTGATGTATCTGCCCCACATACTAGATCTCCATTCTTTGAAAGAGAACCAGGAACTAGTTTTAGTTATAGTGCTGCAAATCTAGAATTAGCAAATAACTTGGTACTTCATAGACAGTAAAATTTGATGAAAAAATGTATGAATTAAAACAAGCTATACTGGGTATCAAAGTAAAGATAGCCTAAGAATGTTAAGTTTAGAAGAAAAATAGTTTTCAGGGTAAGTGTCATCATCATTATACAGGGATATTCCTGGAAAGAGGTGAGTGGAGAAGAAAAATCTTGCAAAACTTTCTGATTTTAGGACAAGCTTCAAAGATAGGAAATACCTCACATTAAGTTTTCATTATGCAAGATTTACTATGTTTGAGATTAATGGGAATGACAGTTTTACTCAAATTTATGGGTTTACTCTTAATTATTTTGAGATGACCATGTAAACTGATTGATACCTAGCCTGGAAATCTGCTAGTATGTATGCCTTTGGTGAATATTTTGTGTATGTCACAGCAGGTAGGGGGAGGAAAAGTGGGTGGAGAAACAAAAACAGGTGATATATCATGAAATGAATCTCAATGACTGTGTTAATAATTAAATTCTTTACTAAATCCACTTTAATCTCAGAATTTATTGCTTATAGTTTTGCAGTCTTTTGGTAATCATCAACTAGATTGTAGAGATTTTTTGAGTATACATTGGGCGGGGGGTTCTTTTGCTTTAATAAATTCTTTTATCTCAGAAAAAATGTAAAGTTTTCACTCATGTGTTAAAAACTTGGTATTTATCCAATACACTTCTGAATATTGACAGAGAATATCCATTCTTCAGTATTTTCTTTATCTGGTATGTATTTTAGCTCATTAAGAAGTTTGTAAGTATATGCTTTTGTGTGTACCTTTCTCCCTTAGAAAACTAGTTCCATCGCTGATGTTTCATTCTTGATTCCATTTAGGAGAATCAAGAAAAATAAAGAACTTATGCTATTTTCTCACCTATAACTTTTGCCATTGCTGTTAATTTACCCTATGTTTTTCTACAAAAACATTGTTTTCTTTTTTTCCTGAAACTTCTGTCATAATGTACTTTAAAAATATTTATGCTAAGGTCTAAGGAAAACAGTAATATTGTCATAAAGCATATAGGTAGAGGATTGTAGTGCTTACTGGGGTCCACCCATATGAAGATCTGGCAAACCTACAGGAAAGTAAACTACCTTGAGAGAAAGAGAGAGGCATTTAGTTTGAGGAGAATGAGCCACTGTTAGTGATTCTTAGAACCGTGAAGCACGTGCTTCCCAAATTGGTTTCATATGTCCCCAGACATCATCAGTCCTGGGTCAAGGAGATTCTAATCATGAGCTTAGTTGAAAAGTCATTTCTTCAGAAACTAGACAAGGTTGAAGAAGAATCTGATGTAAATAATATATTCTTTTTATATTAATATTTTGGTTCCTTTTTATCCTATCTGCTCTAAGAAAAAGAATATTCCTGCAGCTATAACCCATTATAAATATGGATTTGGGGGTAAATGCAACTTTTGAAACTCTAAGAGAGAAGAATTTTTAAATTAATAGGTGCTGTGATTTGGATACAATTTACGTCCTAAAGATTCATGTGTTGGAAGCTTGGTCCCCCGTGTGGCAATGTGAGAGGTTGAGCCTAGTGGGAGAACATAACCATAAGAAGAAATTCAAGTAGTCCATCATGAGAAATGAAGTTTAATTTTCTGGACTTTTATAAAAGAGCAAGACTGACCCTTGAGTCTCTGGCTTCCTGTCTCACCAATATCCCCTGTGCATGCTCTTTGATCATGATGCCCTTTATCACGAAGTGAATAAGCCAAAGTATGCCATAGTGGTCAGGATTTTACCCTGCAAAACTGTGAGCTAAATAAATATTTCTCCTTCATAAGTTACTCAGCCTCAGATAATTTGTTATAGTGCTAGAAAAAAAACTAATGTGATAGGATTTTTTCTTTTTAATCGAATCCACTGTTAATCCATATGGTTATTTAAAGACTATTATAAAATAAGATTAAGCAACTATGAACATGAGGAAAATATTTCATAGTACTGAAGTATTTATTTTATAAATCAATAGAATTTTTTAAAAACATCTGAATTTTTAATCAAGTTATTCTATTATTCAAAACAAATAAAAAATGATACTTTTATTTTTTTAAATTTATTTTTTATTGTAGTAATTCGTGCAATATAGCATACATCTTTGTTAAGTACAAGTTGTTAACAACATATTTGCATACAATTCTCATTTGACCCCTTCCCCAATTCCCACCCCGCTCCCTTGCCCTCCCTCCCCCTCAGGTTCAGTTCAGTGAGTGACCTTGATATGATTGTGTAAGTACATCATGTGCCTTAGGGCGTCCCTCTGCCCCATGCATCCACTACAGTTAGATCAACTTCTTTGCTTATCGAGGATCTTTTCTTTTCATCTGGAGACCCTCCTTTACCCCAACTTCTCCCTAGCATCAGCATATTAGGGAGAACATATGCTTCTTTACTCTTTGTGACTGGCTAATCTCACTTAACATAATGTTTTCCAGTTGCATCCATTTCCCTGCAAAGAACATGATTTTGTTCTTCTTTATGGTTGAGTAAAATTCCATTGTGTACATATCCCATAGTTTTGTAATCCATTCATCTGTGGATGGACATCTTGGCTGCTTCCATAGTTTGGCTATTGTGAATTGAGCCGCTATAAACATAGATACACATGCATCGGTCTGATAGTTTGGTTTCCATTCTTTTGGGTATATACCCAGTAGTGGTATTGCTGGATCATATGGTAGATTCACTCCCATTTGTCTAAGGATCCTCCATGCTGTTTTCCACAGTGGTTGCACAAGTTTGCAATGTATTAAGGTTCCCACTTCTCCACACCCTCGCCAGCAGGAGTTGTTGTTCATGTTTTTTATGATTGCCATTCTAACTAGAGTTAGGTGAAATCTCAGGGTAGTTTTGATTTGCATCTCCCTGATTGCCAATGATGTGGAACATTTTCTCATACATTTATTGGCCATTTGTATTCTTCTGTGAAGTGTCTATTTAGATCCTTTGCCCATTTTTGATTGGGTTATTTGCTTTCTTAGTTGCAATTTTCTTGAGTTCTTTGTATATCCTAGATATTAGACCTCTATCTGAAGTGTAACTGGCAAAAATTTTCTCCCACTCTGTAGGCTCTCTGTTGAGGTTCTTGATAGTTTCCTTTGCTGTGCACAAGTTCTTCAGTTTAATGTAATCCCATATGTTGATATTCCTTTGAGCTGCTTGTGCTTTTGGGATCTTGTTGAGAAAGTTTTGACCTGTGCCTATGTGTTGAAGTGTTGGGCCTATGCCCTCTTCAAGTAGCTGCAAGGTCTCTGGTCTGACTTCCAGGTCCTTGGTCCACCTTGAGTTGACTCTTGTGCAGGGTGAGAAAGTGGGGTTTATTTCCATTTTCCTGCATATGGTTAACCAGTTTTGCCAACACCATTTGTTAAAGAGGCTATCTTTTCTCCAGTGTATACTTTTGGCTCCTTTGTCAAAGATCAGTTGACTGTAAGTCTGTGAGTCTGTTTCAGAGTCTTCTATTCTGCTCCATTGGTCTATGTGTCTGTTTTTGTGCCAATACCATGCTGTTTTTATTACTGTGGCTTTGTAGTAGAGTTTAAAGTCAGGTATTGTAATGCCTTCTACATGGTTCTTGTTGCTAAGAACTACTTTGGCTATCCTGGGCTTTTTGTTTTTCCAGATGAATTTAAGGACTGATTTTTCTATGTCTGTGAGCAGCGTCCTTGGCAATTTCATAGGTATTGCATTGAATTTATAGATCAGTTTTGGGAGGATGGCCATTTTGATGGTATTTATTCTGCCTATGCAAGAGCATGGTAGATCCTTCCATCTTCTAAGTTCTTCATCGATTTCTTTCTTCTGCTTTCTGTAATTTTCCTTATAGAGGTCTTTAATCTCCTTGGTTAGGTTTATCCCTAGGTATTTTATTTTTGGGGGTGCTATTGTGAGTGGAATTGCTTTCTGAATTTCTTTTTCGGTTGATTTATGGTTGGCATATAGAAAGGCTTCTGATTTTTTAAGATTGATTTTGTATCCAGACACCTTGCTGAATTTGTTGATCAGTTCTATAAGTTTTTTGGTTGAGTTTGCTGGGTCTTCTAAGTATAGTATCATGTCATCTGCAAAAAGGGATAGCTTTAGTTCTTCTTTCCCTATTTTTACCCCTTTGATTTCCTTCTCTTGCCTTATTGCTCTGGATAGAGTATTACTATATTAAACAGAAGAGGTGATAATGGAGGTCCTTGTCTTGTTCCTGTCTTTAGTGGGAACTCTTGCAGTTTTCTCCATTTAATATGATGCTGACTGTAGGCCTATTGTATAGTGCCTGTATGACTTTGAGTTTTGTTCCATCTATTCCGATTCTCTGTAGTGCTTTTAGCATGAATGGGCATTGGATCTTGTCAAATGCTTTTTCAGCATCAATTGAGATGATCATGTGATTTTTGTCTTTGAGTCTGTTTATGTGGTGAATTACGTGTATTGTTTTTCCAATGTTGAACCAGCCTTGCATCCCTGGGATGAACCCAACTTGGTCATGGTGTATAATTTTCTTGATGTGGTTTTGAATGTGCATTGCTAGTATCTTGTTTAGCAGTTTTGCATCTAAATTTATCAATGATATAGGCCTATAGTTTTCTTTTCTTGAGCTGTCTTTATTTGGTTTTGGTATTAGTGTGATGTTGGCTTCATAGAATGTGTTTTGAGGGGTCCCATTTCTTTCTATTTCATGGAATAGCTTGAGGAGTATTGGGATTAGCTCTTCTAAAAATATTGTGTAAAATTCACTTGGAAAACCATCTGGTCCTGGGCTTTTGTTTGATGGTAAACTCTTTATTGATATTTCTATTTCTTTGATTGTTATTGGTCAGTTTAAGTTTTTGACATCTTATTGACTCAATTTAGGGAGGTTGTATGTGTCTAGGAATTTGTCAATTTCTTCCATTTTGTTGGAATACAGTTTTTCAAAATAGTTTCTGACTATCTTCTGTATTTCCATACTCTTGGTGGTAATATCACCTTTTTCATCTCTTAGTTTGGTAATTTGGGTTGATTCTCTCTTTCTTTTGGTTAGATTGGCCAATGGTTTATCTATCTTGTTTATTTTTTCAAGGAACCAGCTTTTAGTTTTGTTGATCTTCTGTATTGTTTTTTATTCTCTAATTCATTAATTTCCGGTCTGATTTTCATGATTTCCTGTCTTCTCCTGGCTTTGGAACTAGATTGTTCTTGTTTTTCAAGGGCTTTGAGCTGTGTCATTAGGTTATTTAATTGGTGGTTTTCTGTTCTTCTTATGTGGGCACTCAGTGCTATAAATTTCCCTCTTAGTACTGCCTTCAGGGTGTCCCAGAGGTTTTGATATGTTATATCTCTGTTTTCATTGGTTTCTAGGAAATTGTTAATTTCTCCCCTTACTTCTTCTATGACCCACTCTTCATTCAGCAGTGTGGTGTTCAGTCTCCGTGTGCTTACTCGGTTACTTTGGGTCTTCCTGGAGTCTATTTCTAGTTTCACTCCAGTGTTGTCTGAGAAGATGCAGGGAATTATGTTGCATTTTTTGAATTTGCGAGTGCTCGCTTTGTGGCCGAGAATGTGGTCTATTTTGGAGAAGGTTCCATGAGCAGCTGAGAAAACGTGAATTCAGTTGTAGTTGGGTGGAAGAGTCTGTATGTGTCTAATAGGTCCATTTGGTTTATGGTATCCTTTAGGTCTGAGGCGTCCCTACTGACCTTTTGTTTAGAGGAACGATCTAAAGATGTAAGAGGAGTATGGAAGTCTCCTAGTATTAGTGTACTGGGATCTATGTGCATCTTTATATCATACAGAGTTTGTTTTATGAAAGTGGCTGCACCTATGTTTGGGGCATAGATGTTGATAATTGTTATTTCCTCTTGCTGTATTGTTCCTTTTACTAGTAAAAAATGACCTGCTTTGTCTCTTCTGGTAAGCTTAAGCTTGAAGTCTAGTTTATCTGATATCACAGTTGCTACTCCTACTTGTCTCCGAGTTCCATTGGCATGGATTACCTTACTCCAGCCCTTCACCTTTAGTTTGTGGGAATCTTTGCTTGTAAGGTGTGTTTCTTGCAGGCAGCATACAGATGGATTCTGGGTTTTGATCCATTTTGCCACCCTGTTCCTTTTTATTGGGGAGTTGAGACCATTTATATTCAGTGTGAGTATTGAGAGATGATTTTTAATTCCTAACATTTTGAGTTTTGACTTCTGTTTGCAGTAGTGTTTATTCTTTTTGCTTAGCTGTTTGCTTTCTGGAAATTGTTGTTTCTCTTGTTCTGATGTTTACTGGTTAGTTCTTCTTTGTAGTTAATCTCTTTAAGTAGTTTCTCTAGTGCTGGTTTGGAAGACAAAAATTCCTTCAGTTTCTGTTTGTCATGGAAGGTTTTTATATCCCCATCAATTTTTAGAGAGAGTTTTGCTGGGTATGAGAATCTTGGCTGCAAGTTATTTTCTTTCAGAATTTGAAATATGTTACTCCATCCTCTCCTGGCTTTCATGACTTGATTCGGGAGGTCTGGTGTAATTCTAATTGGTTTGCCTCTAAATGTCATTGGCCTTTTACTTTCGTTGCCTTTAAGATTCTCTCTTTTGCCTCTACATTTGTCAATTTGATTACTATGTGGCATGGTGAACCTCTTCTTTGGTCTTGTCTTGAGAGAGTTCTGTATGTTTCCTGAACCTGTGTGTTGACTTCTCTTTCTATGTTTGGAAAATTCTCTGTTATTATTTCTTCGAAGAGATTGTTTATTCCATAAGTTTCAACTTCTAATCCCTCTTCTATGCCTATTATTCTTATGTTAGCTCTTTTAAAATTGGCCCAGATCTCTTTGATGTCCAATTCATACTGTCGTATTTTTTTTCTAAGTTATGTACTATAGATTCATTTTTAGTTTGGTCATCCTCTAAGAGTGATATTCTATTTTCCATGTGATCTAATCTACTGTTTATAGTTTGAATTGATGCCTTCATTTTGATTATTTCATGTTTTACTTCCTTCAATGCTTCTCTTTGGTTTCTTTTCAGGTCTTCGAAATCTCTGTTTATTTGTTCCTTTATGTCTTCCTTTATTTCTTTAAAGCTCTGCCTACATTCTTTCTGAAAATCCTGTATTGTTTCTAGTATTAAAGATCTGATTTGTTCTTCTGGTAGTCTCTGCCATTCTGGGTTAGTGAGATCTGTTATTGAGGCGTTGTGGTAGCTCATTGTTTCTTTGTTATTTTTCCTTCCCATAGTTCCCCTGTTCTTCAATTTATATCTTTGCTGTTCTTGCAAGTTTTCTTGTCCAATCTCTGCAGTGGGGGTTTAGGGGTGACATTTTGTGTTCAGAGATAAAGTTTGAGTGAGAGGTCACAGTTATGAATGCAGGAATAGGGTAAAGAAGAGAGTGTGTTCCAGCAGAATAAGAGATTGTGTGTGTTGAGGTGATATACTGTAGAGTTTAGAGATGGTAGATATTGGTAAGGGACATGACAAAGGAGAAAAGGGAAGAGAGGAGGTAAATTGTTGCAGAGAGGAGTGTAGAGGGGAAGGGGGGAAGCATGTAGAAGGGACAGGGAAGGGGTTCAACAACCTAAGCCAGAGATAACAAAGCAAGTAATCATCCAAACAAACATATATAAATTAAGGCAATACAAAAAGAAAACAGAGTATAAACATATAGAACTTATCACCCAAAAAAAAAAACAAAAAAAGAACCAAAATCTACAAATATCAACCAGATACTAGAGCAATCATTCTGCTAGATCATAGGCACCGAGAGCTTGAGTTTTTTTATTTGTTCTATTAGTTCAGGCAGAGGACTTCTCTCGCTGCTAGCTTATGTCTCTGGGCTCTCCAGAGCCTGGCTGTGTCTGTCTCTCTCTCTCTCTGCTTTTTGCTTTTGCAGTCTAAATGCCAGGCCTTTCCAGATGCCCTATATGTTCTGGGATCCTGTGCCCTTCTGGCCCCGTCTAGGCTCTAGAAGGGAGGATGTCTAAGTTTATCCTTTGATGGTCTGGGTAGCTGGCAGAAAGTTGGTTGGGGAGGGCTGGCGGCAAAGATGGTGGCCGCAACGGGCTGGCTCCCCTGTTCTTCCTGGTCTCAACCCTAGTGCTCCCAGAGCACGGTCAGGTTTCAGGCTTTCCTTCTCTTTCTTCCCACAAGAAGCTGGATTCAAGGCTGGTCTGCTTCAGACTCTTGTGCCTTAGCTCACTTTTCCATCTCTGGGGCGGAGCTCAGCCACAGGAGCTTGCGCTGATCATTCTACTCGTTCCGGGCACTATAGATGGTGCGAGGATACCTGCCTGGGTATTGAGTGGAGATGCAGGGATCCCCACGCCATGTCTGGGCTTTTAGCTATGCCCGCCGTGCATTTTGCAGCTCACAGCATCAGGCTGATCTCCGTTGCTTCAGGACCCGGTCTTGGTAGCCTAGCTCTTCAGTGGAGGGGCGCCTGGGTGCAGGGCACAGGACGCCGGATCCTGTCTCACTGGCCTAGCTCCTCCGTAAGGTGCGCCAGGGCACAGGGCGCTGGATCCCGGCTCACTGGCCTAGCTCCTCTGTGAGCTGCGCCGAGGCGCAGGGCGCCAGATCCCGTCTCGCTGGCCTAACTCCTCCACGAGCTGAGCCAGGGTGCAAGGCACCAGGTCCTGTCTCGCTGGCCTACCTTGTCCACGGAGCTGCGCCAGGGTGCAGGGTGCCGGGCTGAAGCGTGGCCAGGATCCTTACTTTCCTAGGTCTGCTTTTTGGATCTTCTTTTGTGGTAGTTCGAATTCCGCTTTTTTTTGGTTGTTGCTGTTATATTTTTTCTTCTGCTAAGAAGCTCTTTTTATGGTAGATTTGGTTCGAAATCACAGCATCTGAGGGAGGTTGTTTCACTCAGTCGCCATCTTCGATCCTCCCCGTGATAGGCATTTTTGAGAATATTACTTCCATTTATGTAATAGCCAGGTTGAAAATAAGCTCCAGATATTCAAAATAAAACATTTTGCATAGTTAAATAATATTTTAGATATAATAATACAAACTTTAAAAGAGAGAACAATATTAGTTTGAACTTAATCAATGTTTATTATATAGTTGATCCTTCTTTCAAAGAGTATATCCTGAATGTCATGTAATATTATAGATACAAAAAGGAATGAAACGTTCTTGTTATGAATTCCCAATACCACACACACACACACACACACACTTTTCATTTCATTAGATAGGACTATTCAACCAATATTTTGAAATATAATCTAGATCATGATTAAGGGTAACCTTATTTTTTGGAAACTCATCTCAGTGTTTAACAACCATTGCCCATAAGGGAAATCTTCTGTTTATCTTAAATCACTTATGCTACAGTCTGAAGCCATTCCCAGTTTTTCCTCAGTTCTCTTCATAAGGGCAACTGATTAGAATATAACTACTAAAGCAATCCCATTCACCTTCTAGCATGTGTTTTGATTTTTGTTTTTTCCTTTACACATAACACACTAGTATGAAGTTCTCACAGTGATTTGGACACATACATTTATAAAATGCAGTTCGAAATAAAAAAAAAAGTAAAAATGATGTAGTACTTGAAAGGGGTTTAAGAGAAGAGAGATATCTTAAAGTTAGAACTTATAATTCAGTAGATAAAAATAAAGCTCAGTTTCTATAGATTTCTTATAATATTTCATCATGTTGGGAAATTCCTGAATCAAAACCCTAATCCTATTTTGTTATAAAAGTCTGGAATTTGAGGGTATGTTTCCTGCTTCTATGGGCTTTTTAAATTCAAAGTTTTTTTAAAAAATATTATGTTCATTTAATGCATTTAATGTCAATTTGGACACACATTCTAATCTGATATTTTCTCTTACCAAAAATAAGTAATTTTTAGCATGAAAAGATATGTTGAATATTTCTTGATGAAGTTGATCAACTATATTGTTTGTAATTTACTTTATACTAGTTAAAAGTGAAGAGGAAGCCAGATGTGGTGGCATACACTTGTAATCCAAGTACTCAGGAGGCTGATATAGGAGGATCACAGGTTTGTGGCCAGCCCCAGTTACTTAGTGAATCCCTCCACAATTTAGTGATACCTTATTTCATTTCAAAATAAAGAATAAAATAGAGCTAGGGATGTAGCTCCAAGGTAGAATGCCCCTGGGTTCAATCTCCAGTACTACACACACACACACACACACACACACACACACACACACACACAGTGAACAGGAACATTTTAGAAGGCTATTTTTCATTATAAATATTAGCTTTAAGCCGGGCGTGGTGGCGCACGTTTGTAATCCCAGCATTTGGGAGGCTGAGACCTGAGGATCCTGGTTCGCAGCCAGCCTCAGCTACCTAGTGAGGCACTCCGCAACTTAGTGAGACTCGGTTTCAAAATAAAGAATAAAAAATAGGGCTGGGGGTATAGCTCGGAGGCAGAATGCCCCTGAGTTAAATCCCCAGTACCGAAAAAAAATATATTAGCTTTAAAATTTAAGTTATAATAGATTTTGTATATTGTGCAAACTTCCTGGGAGTTGCTATGATTACTAACTATGAAAATAAATTCATTTAAAAACTTTAGGCTTCATATCAATCTTTTTTACTCTTTTTTATCTCTTTCTCTTTCTCCCTCTTTCTATCTGTTTTCTATTTTTGGTGGTACTGGAGATTTTTCCGAGGGCATACTACCTCTGAAAAAAAACAATCATTTTATTTTATTTTATTTTGAAACAGGGTTTCACTAAGTTGTGGAAGGTCGTGCTAAGTTACTGAGCCTGGCCACAAACCTGTGATCCTCTGTATCAGCCTCCCAAGTACTGGGATTACAAGTGTGTTCCTCCATGCCCAGCTATTTTAACACAGTTTTATTTTTTTAAACACAGTTTTAATAACATAGTCTTTCAATATAAAGCATTTGAGAAAAATCCAATGTTACTATTGCCATCTAACTTTTCCCATTCATCCAACTTAAAATATAAAAACAAACTACACTTATGTCACAATTTGAACTCACTGGGAAGCAGACATAGGGGCAAAGTTTTGTGTTTGGGATATCTATAGCAGGAGAAGAGGGCTTAGGATCACCAACTGTAGAAAAGATAAGAAGAAAGATTGGACCAACAGCCTCAGTTTACCCCTTAGGAAACTTTGCAGCTAATATGGCCCGTGAGAAATTTGTGCTGTGCTGAAATGGCTAAGATTTGGTACTTCTTCTTGGTCAGTTTTTGAACATAATTTGTGCCTATAAGAACACAACTTTGGGAGTGCTGAATCTCTGAACCTGAAATAATTGTGGAATAGGATGACATTTGAAAACTATCTATTGCTCACTCTCCTAGAAATGAGAGCAAGTATATCCTTGAAGGAGAATCTGGATAGTGCATATTCAGTCCTACCACCATATATACAGTTATGTGACAGACAATGTTGTAAAGGAGTTAATTATATATACATATACTCCTTTAAAACAAAAAAGAGCTGTGTATGGTGGTGCATGCCTGTAACTCCAGCAACTTGGGAGGATGAGTCATGAAGATCTTGAGTTCAAGTCTATCCTGGGCAACATAGTGAGAATCTATCTCAAAAAAAATATATATATAATAATATATAGATAGATAGATAGATGGAGAGAGAGAGGGAGAAAGTTACTTTTATGAAAGCCACTCTGCTGATATAAAAGAAAATTAGAGCTAATACACTTTTAAGTGACTTGCTGAAAGCCACACAATCAGTGACAGAGCTAGTGAATTCAAATAATCTAACTCCAAAACCACTAACTCAAAGGTTACCAAAGACCCTTCAATGTCCAAATTCTAATATTAGAACTCATTTTTTATGCTACTTATCTTTCTGAGCTATTTTGTATGGTTTGTTTTACTTCTTGAAATTATCTCCTAGGTTAATTTATATATCACTATGCTAATTTTCTCCAACTATTTTTCTTAAAGTTTTCTGATGGATCCTTTTCATCTCTTTACTCTTTAAATCTGATGTCCCTAATGTCCAATTCTTAGTTTTCTTATTTACTCATACTACATGGATTCTCTGGCACAGATAAGACAGAGTAAGAATTGTTCTATGCAAGAACTAATTTTAAAATATTGCCCTTGGCCTCTGAAAGAGTTCTCATCCACATTGTGAATATGTATGCACCCAACACCAGGACACCTAAGTATATAAGGAAAATATTGAGAGATCTGAAAGGAGACCTGAGTAACAATATAATAAAATTGAAACACAAAGAGAGAAAATCAACAAGGACACAGAAAATTTAAACATCGCCATAGATCAAATATACATAAGAGGCATCTTAATAACTTAATAACATCCCACCCAACAGCAGAAAAGTAAGCATTCTTCTCAAGTGCACGTTTAATTTTCCAGGAGAGATCACACCTTTAGTTACAAAACTAGTTGTTACAAATATAAAGAAGATAAAGTAGGTTTTCTGACCAAAATGGAATGAACTCAGCAATCAATCATAACAGCAAGAAAACTCACAAATACAGGGAAAGTAAATGGCATGCTCCTAAATAACCATTGAGTCAAAAGAGAAACCAAGGGGAACATAAATTATTTATAATTATTTCATGTAAATATCACTAAGTTAATTCTTTATACTTTATAGTGATTTGGTTTTTACAGCATCTGTACCAATACTGGGGAAAGTTTTAATGTGCATATTATTTTTTATGATATATTATAGTTCAACAAATTTATTTTTCAAAATTATCATAACAATCTTTCCCCCCAACCCCTAGGGATTAAACCCATGAGCATTCTACCTTCAAGCTGTACCCATGCTGAGGCTGGCCTTGAATCTGAGATCCTCCTTTACCAGACTCCCAAATACATGAATCACAGATTTGAGGCCTGCACCACCACACACACAGCTTTGATGGCCATCTTAAATCAACAAATACATGTGGACAGTTTTTAGACTTTCCAATATCATACATAAAACATTAAATACATATTTCCCATACATAAAACATTTGGTGAGATATTCCTTTTCTTTCTTTGATACCATGTATCTAACACATTTTTCATTAAGGTTGGAAGGTGGTTTTATAAAGTATTACTAAGTCACAGAAATAATAATTGTAATATAAGGAAAAAATCTAAAATCTATCATGATTATACTGTCCAAGGTGCAGAAACATGAGCATCGTGTCAAAAGAAATATAATATGTTTGTTGCTTTATAAATTAGGTGTCTTTTCATAGAGTTAGTGATGAAAAATGGGAGAAGTATATTTTCACAAGAACAGAAGAAAAATGGATACTAGAGAGTAAAAAAGCAGATGGCCACCATAGTGAATTTGTGTGTATGAGGCATGTGACATAGAATGTGTGGTACTGTATAATAAAATAGCAATCTACTATTATAATTAATGTTACACAGAAAAGTAACATTTCTTACTTAATATTCACTAAAATTTGCTTATTTATTATCTCAATAAATAAGACACATATTCGTTTTTCCATCTACAATATCGGGAAAAACATTGATAAAATGTCAGTTTCAGACTAAAAGATGATTTCACTTTTAAAAGTATATCAAATATTTCTGAATCTCATTGAAATCTCACAGGTAACCAAAGGAAACCTTTCTCAATCCATGATTTATCACTTTTTCTCTCATTACTTTGAAATTCTATGGTAGAATTTCCTATGTTGTCAAAATTTCAATTTCGTAGAAGTGTCACTTTGAAAGTGGAAATATATTGATATAGCTATTCATTGTTCACATATATAATACTGTAGTCTGACACAGTGAATACATGCAATCTTTCATTTATTTTTTAATAAATACTCATCTGGTATCTCTATTTTGTAAGCAACTTTCTAGATGTTGACAATACAAAGATGGATGAGAAAAAGTGAGTAGCATAAACAGAGATATACTTTAAATAGCAGATAGTGTATTTGAGCAACTCTCAAATGTGCCAAGAGTAAGAAGAGATGGTATTGGGCCAAATATTGAAGAACCTATGTCATGCTAAAGAGTTTATAATGGATCTGTTAGGATAAGGGCTTAATTAAGGTTTATAAGTGATGGAATAACATTAACAGATCTGTATATAGAAAGATGCTTCCCCAGTAATGATTAAAAAGAAAGATAGATGTGCTGAGAAAAGAACTGAAAATCCATTATGTAACCTGGGGATACAAATATTAATAAGACAAGACCTCATCCTTTAAGGTATTTAGGGTTATGAGGAAAACACAAAAAATGTGAACTTTGCAATGTTCTGCTAAAGGAATAAATACTAAAGGGATAGTGATTAAATAAATGTCTACTTGTGTATGTAAGTGTGTCAGACGGTATTCAGCTATGTTAGCCAGCTTTTCATCTCTGTGAAAAAAAAAGCAACTTAGAGGAGGAAACATTTGTTTTGACTCATAGTTTCAGAGGTTTGAGTCCATAGTTGGCCATTCCATTGCTTTGGACCTGAGATGAGCAGAACATCAGGGCAGAATGTTTGAGGAAGAAAAACATGTTTCTAGTGACCTACATCCTCCAACCATGTCCCATCTGCCTACAGTTCCCACCACTTCTCAATAGTCCATTCACCTATCTACTCATGAGGTTATTGGCCCAATTACTTCATCGAAGTCCCACCACAAACCTTACTGCAATGGTGGCCAAGCCTTCAACACATGAGCTTTTGGGAACATTCCAGATCTAAACCATAACATTGGGATAGATTAAGGAAAGTCATATAAAGATTGGAGCTTGAGGGACAGAGAATGAATTCATAAGGGGATAAGAATTTGAATTAAGACCTTACCAAACAGAAACAATAGTCTATATAAAAATAACTATGTATGAGAAAGGATAGTGCACTTGGAAATATCAAATAGGTAGGAATTATTGAATCACAGTATACTTGAGGGAAAACAAGTGGAGGATTATGGTAGAAAAACCAACAAAGACTACACCAGAAAAATGTTACTATATTCATGACTTTTTAAACTAGGAAATGAAGGACATTTGTACAGTTTTATGCAGAAAAAAAATAGACATTTTAGATTGGAGCCAAAATACAGTTAATAAACAACTAAACAAAATGAACACTAGAATTAATTTTAAAAAGAGAAAGGGAAAGAATATATAATGGCTAAAATAATTGCAGAGTGGAAATTACAGTATTTACTGATTTATTGGATATGTGGTTTCAAGTGAGACTATTTCTGAGGTGGGGAGATTTGGTAATTACCAATCACTTATAATGAAAACAAAAAAAAATTCAGGGAAGTAGTGAAGACTATTCATTACTATAGATACACTGAACTTGAGGCAACAATGTGATGTGGACAGTATGAGCAAAACATTAGGGCAAGAAATTGAGTTTTATAAATAATTGTGGAATTAAATTCTAGGTCCTTGACTTCTCTTGGCCTATAGCTTTGTGCTTTATCCTAGTTGACTTTGAGGATGGTTAATATAGACAGTGCTTGTTATGATTTGGATTTGGAATATCTCCCAAAGTCTTATATGTTGAAGGCTTGGTCCCCAGTACAGCAATGTTTGGAAGTTGGGTTTGGGGGATGTGTTTGGATCATAAGGGCTTAGATCTCATCAGTGGATTGATCCACTGATGGCTGAATGTATTACATGGAGGTGCTGGAAAGTGCAGGCAGCTGGGGCATGATTGGAGGAAGTAAGTCACAGGGGACCCTGGAAGGTGATTTCTTGTCTTCAGCGACTCTCTCCTCCACTCTCTGATACCTGGCTGCTATGAGCTAAGTAGCTTTCCTCTACCATACCTTTCTGCCATGATGTTCTTCCTCACCCAAAGCAGTGGAGTCAGTCAATTATGGGACTGAAATCTCTTAAACTATAAACTAAAATAACTCTTTCCTTTTCTAACTTGCTTTTTTTTCAGGTATTTATCACAGCAACAAAAAACGGACTAACACAGAACTTAAGGGCAAAGGAGCCGGGTGTGGTGGCGCATGCTTGTAATCCCAGCATTTGGGAGGCTGAGACCGGAGGATCCGGGTTCACGGCCAGCCTCAGCTACCTAGTGAGGCACTCTGCAACTTAGTGAGATTCGGTTTCAAAATAAAGAATAAAAAAAAAAAATAGGGCTGGGGGTATAGTTCGGAGGTAGAATTCCCCTGAGTTCAACCCCCAGTACCAAAAAAAAAAACAAAAAAAACCTTAAGGGCAAAGGTTGGCCAACAGACAGAGGCCTTAAAATAGATATAAGGAATCCACTCCCCATTAGCAAGTGAATTTGAACATGATTTAGGGTCCATCTGCTATTTGCTCAAAGGTCTGAGGGCGACTGAAATGTTAATTGATCCCTAGCTCTTTTTCTTTGATCATCAAACTCAGTAGTTTTGCCAACTCCCTTTCACAGTTAATATGGTTGAATAATCTCTGGTGGAAGCACAGGTGGTGATAAAAATACATGCAATATTATTTTTAAATGTAATCTAAAATTAGTTTTAAAATACATGCTGTTACTTGAAAATTCTCTAAAGTCAGAATTGATCTCAAAATGCTCCATTTTACATTGCCTACATTACATGCATACTGTATTATATACATATTATATACATAGAAATTCCTACTAAATTCAAGTAAAGTCATATTGTAGGTCTTACACAAAAACAAAACAAGTAAATTAATATAGAAGGAACTTAGATATATTTTTATGTATTTTTTTCAGAAGGAATATACTTTATCTTTTCAAGTGTTTCCTTTAAAATCATCTTCTCTGTGTGAATAAGATAGTTTTCTTTTTCAGAATTATTTTATTTTTTATAAACCTATAATTGTATTGTTTATTGGGTTAGTATAAACTATCAATTTGGTGCTCTGAATTTTTAGTATTATAGGTATCCAAATATAAGGAAAAGCAGGAAGATTCCAGAAGTTCAAAGCTATAATGTATATCTATGAATTTCTGTCTCTTGGCAGGGTGGTAAAAAGCAAATCTATTAATCCATTAGCATCACTATATACAAAATAACTACCTTTGGATATCTAAAAGACAGCTAGGTGACATTTTTACATACATTACAAGGTGATATAACTATAGCAAGGAATAAGTTATACTTACAACAGACTAGATTAGACAGTCTGACAAGGTATAAAAATCCATAGGGTGGGCACCCAAATAGTATAGATATTCTGGATAGGATTGTAGTAGGTAATTGGATTTAAATGACTTTTAGCTCTTCTTCTAAGGCCAGAGTTTTATTATTATATAAAGAAGTAAACAAAATGTTTTCATTGCTATATGGTTTTGACAATATCTGAAGCAACTTTCAGAGTAAAACAAAACAAAATACTGAAATTGTGGTGAAAATATTGTGGACAGACAAAAGGGGAAAATAAAGTATAATATAGAAAATACTGATAATTTAATATAGAAGTATAATGTTAGTTGATTTTATCTGACTAATAAGAGGAATCAAGAAACTGTTGAAAGCTATATTTAAGACAGAGGGTACATTCACTCTTCAAGTAGCAAACACAATTGAGAACAAGTTGATTCTAGATCTTATGAAAGGTGAAAAAAAAAATATCCTTGCCTACATGATATCTAGAATGTAAGATATAGAACCAGTCCCTAGAAAATTCTCTTGGCCATTCAGCATTGTCTTTGGGGAAAAGTTACATAGGACTTTTTCTGAAAAAGATGTGTTACTTAGAAGAATTAAAAAGTTATTTCCAGAATAAAACTCCAAAATAAACATTTTGCTGGTTTCTTACATAAGAAATATACCATACTCCTCATCACAGCTTTGTGATAAATGACAAACTCATTTCCCATAGCTATTTCTTATAATGGCCTGTAGCAAAAGCTGAGGATATGACATTAGTAAAGACCTCAGAGAAGGTGCTACTGCATGGAATTAACCACTTCTGATCAAGGTACACAATATTCTACTAGTCTAACTGAATCAAAGGGAAGAACTCAGAGTTGAATTGCTGATCATTTTGACTATCTTTCCTAGGTATCATAGCCTCAGATTTTTGATATAACATGACAGCCCATTCAAGAATATATTCTAACTGCTTCAAGTGTTGTTTTCTGCGTCATTAAGGGAAGACTAATCTGTATCCCTTTTTAAAAAAGGGACACAGAAATTGGAAATGAGGCCAAAGATGGACTATGTGACTACTAATGCTTTTCTGCTAAATATAGTGTGCTTTTCTAATGAAAATGTACAAGCGGTCACTTTCATGAAGTCATTTTATATACATTAATACAAATTTACATATCTATTCATTATACAAAGGATAAAGTAGAAATAATTTTAATGCAAGATTCCAAAAACTATATCTTGTTTAACATTTTAATTTGCCATAATTATGTTTAGCTTATTTCTCCTAGAAACAGTTGCCAATAGTTACTCTTCTTAACCTAGCCTGATTTAATCTACTTGCATTTATCCTTATTCTTCAATCTGTAATTTTCTAGATGGTTTATGCTCTAAATGACTTGGCACATTTATTTTCTGATATCTCACCTGATCTTTGCTACTGTAAGACAGGAAACAAGCTGGCCTGAAAAGGTGTTGCCTTCTGGTAAAATATAATTGTAACTGGAATTATTTTTAAAAAGCAATATTATGACTTCTATTTACCTTCTAGTCTATAATCATCCTGCTGGCTGCCTATTTATAAAACATCAATTGAAGTTTAAATATATCAATTTAGTACATTTAGTATGTACATCAAATGCATATTAAAACCTCTGCTTGACAGAAGTTTAAAAATACTGATAAAACATTATGCATGTTCAATAAAACAGGAGTTATTGGTGATGGAGTATAAACCTGACCTGTTTCCCCTGTCTGCCTACAGCCCTTAGGGCATTTGACTGCTACCTCTCTTACCCATTCCTCTTCCTCCACTCCTATAGTCTTAAGACAGACATAAAAATCCTTATAAAATGGACAAAGGAATTCTGAAAGATATTTTTTCCAATCCAAAGCATTTTTAAGGAAGATATATTTATTTTGTGTTCTATTCTACAGTTTTAATGAGCAAAGACAGTTTTCTGTTGTTATGGTGGTGGTGGTGGTTTTTTTTTTATTTCCTATACAATGCAATTGCATTAAGTTTCAAAGAGCTGTTTTTACTTTCATTTTTTACTAGAACTGAAAAAAGTAGAATAATAACCTCATACTATGACCATCTCCAGCTGACACCTTTTATAAGAGTTCGCTATATATTCTCATTTTGTTGGGAGGGGTTTTCTGAAGAAAGCACTTATTCTACCCCATAATTACCTTCTTCCATTTATCACGGAAAAATTGCTTTTATTCAGTAGGTAATATTTGAAAGGCTGGTCTTTGCCCCCTTTTCTTCCATTGAACTCTCCATAATGATTATGGAATGTGAGCTAGTTCTGTTTTTCTATCAACATTTTATCATTTAGTACTTGTGAAAACAATTCCCACTTTACTAAGCACACTCAGGGTCTGATATGTTTTAGATTAAAGTACTTCAAAATATCAGACAAATAGGCATACCAGGGCACACAGTTATCAAATACTGCTGTTCACTGCCTAAAACAGGATGTAAGATACAAGCCTACAGTTAACAGAAATGGGCATAAGAATGGATTCTCAATAACTATTTTAAAAATGTATGCAGTTCTATTGTTCCTTCACAATTTTTCTACTTTCTCATTCTAAACCTGTAGTTTGGCATCTTGGCCCACACAGGAATTGCTTCTGAACTTGAGATTGTATAGGGCTGTATAAACATAACTGCTAGAAATAAAATTTGTATCTTTCATATATATTGCCCTTCACAGGAATAAAGCACAATAACTTATGGCATCACATTTGGGTTTCTAACAACATAACCTAGAACAGAATTTTCAAGCTACACATCTCCTTTTCTAGCATGAGAAAAGAAGAGATGAGAAGTATGGGGCCTGCATCTGTGTGTAGGTACTTTTAATAGGATCCTCTAGTGATGGTGTTGCACGTGCAAAAACTAGTAGTAAATCTACTTTCCAGAAGGATGATTCTCAAGATATGGTTTTCACATCAGCCTCACCTCTCTGGATGACATTTTTTAGAAAGTCAATTTTCCAGGCTCCCTCAGAGGTCCTGAATCAGAGGGGCTACACAATAATCTGTGTTTTAAAAAGCTCTACAGGAGAGTCTTAGGTATACTAAAGTTCGAGAACCATTGCTCAAAATTACTGTTCACAAAATGTGATGGGGATCAGAGCTTTTGGTGTTATTAGTATTCAGACTTTTCAAAGTTTCAAAACATGCATCCTAAAGAAGCAACAATTATTTGCAACTGAAAATTCTAAAGGTGATTCTAATGTATAGTAAAGTTTGAGAAACTTTAATATAATCTAATTTCTACAGCCTATTTGAAGAAACTGGTTTCCACATTTTCTGATTCCTGTCACATTCTATCTTCTCTCCTTAACAATTCTGCCTCTGTAGTTCCCATCCTCCCCATATTTTAAACTTCAGGTACATCACTAATTTCATGATATTTTCTAATATGCAATATGCATGATATCTAAGCCAGTATGACTTTACACAAGTCCCTTTAGAAATTCCTACTCATACTTCCTGTCCTGTATGACATGCTGTCTTCATTGTAAAGAAACAACATTTCATAAAAACTTAAATACATGTCCTTCACATATGTCAATAGGTCACTTATCTCTATCTTTGTTATATCTTTTATCCTATTGTTTTAGAATAGATTGTCAGATAACTTTTTCTGTAAATAGAGTACATTCTCTAAAAACATATTTGTTTTACTATTACATAAATTCAGGACTCTGATTATAATATAAATGAAAATAGTAATAGATGATATTTGTATAGTTTCCAAGTACTACCGAGTGCTTTATTTACATTATCTGTTTAAAATATTATATATTACATAAAATATCATTTAATCACACAGGTACTAGGATAATGCATGTTTCATGAATAAGAATTTGGAGATTAAAAACTAGTCCACATTACACAATGTATACATGTATCAAAATATTGCAGGACACCAACAAAATATGTACAGTATTTTTTTAATGTATCAGTTAAAAATAAGGAAGGATTTTGAGTATGTTCACTAAAAACACATGATTAGTATTCAATAAGATAGATATGTTTAACCTGATTATACAATGTATACATGTATTGAAACATCACATGATATCCATTAATATTTATTATACTTTTGTGCTTTCATGTATCAGTTAAAATTAAACAATTAAAAATATTTAAAATAACTTTTTTAAAAAATGTATTTAAAGAAATAGAGATTTCCAAAAGGTTATAATTGGTAAACTACAAGTTAATTCTACTTCCAAATATTGAGCTCTTTAAAATTACAATAATGCTCAACATGCACAGGCCTCACACTCTCAAAGTCCTTAAAACTCAGGAAGTTTTAAGTTACACCTCAAAGTCTATCCACTTTCCTTGTTCTGATCTCATGCTGTTTAACAGAAGCAAATACCACTGTGACTGAACTTGGGCCTCTGTGAGGATGTTACTTCCCCACTACTATGCTCAGCCCCATGAGTGCTACTGCTCCTTATAGCTTATTTTTTAATCAAGAGCCTCAAATATCTTTCAAGAAATGTCATACAGCTTCTAATGACAAGATATTTCTTCAAAGGGACTCAAAATTCATCTCCTGAGCAGCATCGGCATGATTTTGAAACTACTGTCCATTGCTTTTTTTCTCTATATTTTAATTGTAGTAAAAATAATATAACATTACATTTATCTTCATAATGATGTGTAAGTGTAGAGTTGAGTTGTATTAATTGTATTCAGCTCATTGTATAACAAATATCTATTCTTGATTTTGCGAAACTAAAAGTCTACACCCATTAAGCACTAATTCTCCTTCTTCTATCCCCCTCTCCTTGGACACTCCATATTGTGCTTTCTGTTTCTGTTATTTTGATGCTTTTAAATACTTATGAGAGTAGGCTCATACACGATTTGTTCTTTCATGACTGGCTTATTTCTTAGCGTTATGTTTCATGTTTCACCTATGTTGAAAGATGTGACAAAATTTCCTTCTTTTATAAGACTATATAATATCCATGTATTTAACAAATTGTCTTTACCATTCATGTATTGATGAACATTTCAATTTAAATTCAACAACAAAAAGAGAATGTTGAAGGCAGCGAGATAAAAGTAACTTGGTATGTCCATGGTAACCTCCGTAAGACTATCAGGGCACATCTCAGTAGAACTCACAGAGTTTTAAAGGGGATAGGATGATATATTCAGTG
Source organism: Graphiurus murinus (assembly GCA_004027655.1). Classification (NCBI taxonomy): domain Eukaryota; kingdom Metazoa; phylum Chordata; class Mammalia; order Rodentia; family Gliridae; genus Graphiurus; species Graphiurus murinus. The sequence continues at coordinate 3,840 of PVLC010020039.1, read as the reverse complement.
TTAAAAAGAGATATTTCCAAACAAGAATTTTATATCTGGAAAAAACTGCCCTTCAACAAGGAAGAAAAAATAAAGATGTTCCTGGAAAACTAGAAATTGAGGTAGTTTCTCACTACTGGACCACCCTACAAAAATAATGTTAAAGGGAGCCTGGTGCAGTGGTGTATGCCTGTAATCCCAATACTTGGAAGGCTAAAACAGAAGGATTATAGGTTTTAGGAGAGCCTCAGCAATTTAGGAAAGCCCTCAAGAAGTTAGTGAGACCATGTTACAAAATAAAAAGTAAAACAGGATTTTGTTCTTATCTGAGTGGCTTATTTCACCTAGCATAATGTCCTCCATGTTCAAGTGTGTGACATATTGCAGGATTTTTTTTAAAGGCTGAATAATATACTCTTGCATATATATGCCATATTTTCTTTATGCATTCATTACACAATGGACATTCAGGTTATTTCTACATCTTGGCCATGATGAAAAGTGCTACAGTGAACATGAGAGTGCTAATATCTCAAGTTCCTGATTTCAATTCATTTGGATAAACACCCAGAAGTTGAACTTTTGTCATATAGTAGTTATATTTTATTATTGGAGGAACTTCCATACTGTTTTCCATAGGAGCTGTGCCATTTTATATCATACCAAGTGTACAAGCTTTACAATTTCTATACATCCTGGCCAACACTTGTTGCCTGCCTTCCTCCCTCCCTTCCTTCCTCCCTCCCTCTCTATAGCTTTCTTTCTTTCTTCTTCTTTTCTCTTTTAATAATAGCATTCTAATAGATAAGTGATGTCTTGTTGTGATTTGATTTTTTCTTAGGATTTGCAATACTGAACATCTTTTCATATATCTATCTGTCATTTGTTTGTATACTTTGAAAAAAATGTATGTTAAAATTCTTAACCCATATTTTAGTAGAGTTATTATATTGTTTGCAATTGAGTTGTCTGATTTCCTCATATATTTTGGAAGATAGGTCTTTACCAAATAAGATTGGAAATATTTTTTTTTCCAATTCCATAGGTTACCTTTTCATTTTGTTGATTGTTTTTTCCTGTGCAGAAACGTTTTAGCTTGACGTAGTTCCATATGAAAAAGATTAATTTTTATTTAGTCAAATCTATCATAAAACATTTTGTATCTCTGAACTCAAAACAACTATTTCTTTCAGTTTTTAAGTACTGTGTTGTCACTGTCTAGAAGTTACATGTCAGTAAAGTCTGAAGTACAGAGCTATTAATGTTTTATACTATGAAAGTTCAGTTATCCAAATACCATTACTTAAATATTTTATTACACATTGATTGGTAATGTTTGCTACCCATGTAATATAACAACTTCCTTTATAGACTTTTTCCTATTTCTGGTCTTTTCACTCTGATCAATAGATTCATGGCTTCATAGGTCAAACCATACCATAGTTTTAAGTTTTATATCTATTATTCTTCATCCTCTCATGCCTAACTACTTATTTATTTATTCTTAAATATTCTTAGGTTTTTAATTTTCATATAAATTTTACAATATTATCTTAATTTCACAAATATCATTTTGAGCTGATTGAACTTTGTATTAGTCAAGATTCTCTAGCGTAACAGAATTTACATTTCTCTGAAGTAATAAGTGTGAAGTGTGTGTGTGTGTGTGTGTGTGTGTGTGTGTGTGTGTGTGTGATGCTGAGGACTGAACCTAGGAGCATTCAACCTCTGAGCTAAATCCTCAGCCATATTTATTTATTTATCTATTTATTTATTTTTATTTTGAAATAGAGTCTCACTATGTTGTGGAAAGCCTTGTTAAGTTTCTGAGGCTGGCCTGAGATCCTCATGTCTCAGCCTCCCAAGTACTGAGATGACAAGCATGCACTACCACACCCGGCACAGAATATATATTATGAAAGGGGTTTTGTCCAATTGGCAAATGTTCAGAAATAATGTAGTTCCAAGTGGCTGCCTGTACTTGTAGAGCCCGAGGAATCAATAGCTGCCTGAGAGATCCAGAAACTGTAGTCTTAGAACATGAGTGACCAATGATGTAGTCTCAATCCAAGACAGAAAGGCCTGGAAACCCCAGGGAGAATGCTTGGTGATAGTCCAGTTGGAAGAGCAAAGGAGCAAATGTCCTATAACCTCAGCTGAGAGCAGATTTACGTCCACTCAGGAAGAATAAAGCTTGTCTTTATGCTGCTTCCTTCTCCTTTCTTCCACCCTTTGCTTCATCTGGGGCTCTCAACCTATTTGCCACTGCCTCTCATATTCAGGGAAGGACTTCCCCCTCATCTAACTGTTCTGCATGCGGGTTATCTCATCAACATACCCCAAGGTTACATAATCCTAGACGTCTCTCAGTCCAGTCAAAAAGACAATCCAAACTGGATGTTGTGGCCAACGCCTGTAATCCTAGCACTTGGGAAGCTGAGACAGGAGAATCTGAGGTTTGCAGCCAGCATCAGCAACTTAGCAAGGCCCTGAGCCACTTAGTGAGATCCTGTTTCAAGATTAAAAAAATAAGCCAGGTGTGGTGGGGCATGCTTGTAATCCCAGCATTTGGGAGGCTGAGACTGGAGGATCTGGGTTCGTGGCCAGCCTCAGCTACCTAGTGAGGCCCTCCACAACTTAGGTAGAATGCCCCTGAGTTCAATCACCAGTACCGCAAAAAATAAATTAATTAATTAAAAAAATAAAAGCATAGGGCTGGAAGTGTAACACAGAGGCAGAAAGCCTCTGGGTTCAATCCCAGTACCAAAATAATAATAATAATGATAATAATAATAATAATAATAATAATAACAATAATAATAATATCCAGACTAACCATCACAAATTTGTATTAAATTTAGAGAGTATGATAAAAACTAACATAAAATCATATCTTCATTCTGATGAATATGACCATTCATTCAACCTATTTTTAAGTTCTTCATAATTTTTACTTAAATAATATTACTTAAAGCCAGACATGGTGGTACATGCTTGTAATCCCAGTATTTGGAAGCCTAAGACCAGAGGATCCAGTTTGACGGCCAGCCTCAGCTACTTAGTAATGCCCTCTGGAACTTAGTGAGACCCTGTTTCAAAACAAAGAATAAAAAATAGGGCTGGGAGTATAGCTCAGAGGTAGAATGCCCATGGGTTCAATTCCTAGTATGGCAAAAATAAATAAATAAATAAATAAATAAATAAATAAATAAATAAATAAAATTACTTAAAAATAATACTCTGCTTAATATATAAACGATTCTATGTATATTTGTTGCATTCACCCATCTAGGCTTTTATGCTATTAGATATGGCATTTTTGGCATATTGCATTTTCTTTGGTCATTTCTGATGGACATAAATGGTTTTCTATATTTTTGTTAATTTGAAATTTTATTTTAAAAAAATCACATCTAGGAATATTGATAGTTTAGTGGCCTTTTTCATTTTCCACAATGATACTGAGCATATTCGCAAAGGATTTCCAAAGTTAAGCCTTAAAGAACCATCTTTAAAAGAAGGGAGTAAAAAAATTGTGGCACAGTATCATTTAACTTATTTTAATGCTTTTTCACAAATGGTGAAAAATACTAAACTACAGAAAAGAAATAATCGGAATTTTGTGACCAACATTATAAATATGTATTTAGCAATTTAAAACATTTTCTGATTTGGAAACTAAATCTGATAGTCAATGCATTTCTGCAGTATCTCTGAGTCTAGTTGGGCTGGTCTCTGCATCTTTGACAATGCTGATCTTTCTCCGTATTACCAGATCATCCATGTCTTCTTCTTCAACCTGTTCCATCAAAAAGCTCTCATGATCCCCTTGTCTTCCTTTCTAGAGGCAACTGAGCCCAT
>PVLC010020038.1:0-29772 GCA_004027655.1 Graphiurus murinus | reverse complement strand
CTTAAAATGGTAACTATGTTTGTTTAACATGTTTGTTTTCACAGATAATCTAAAACAACTATTAAAATGGATAGATTAAATAAATACAAATGGTAAAAGCTTTTATAGATGTTCATCTTTTAAGATGTAAATAGTATATAAATAAGTTAAAATGCTTAACATCAATTGCTAAATATATTTTTGGCCTTTTTAACACCAACAAAAGACATCTATCAAATGTATTTAAGATTGTATTCTTTTAAATGTTAACCAAACATAAATTACTAAGAATAAATTAAATTCTAATTGGTATGTAATTCTATATAAATGGCTAAAGAATATTTAGGCTATGTTTTGATTAACAACTATTAAAAACAAAGTATTTTATCCTACCTAAAAATGATAATTTATCTAAATTAAAAGATTTTTAGATTTTTATAAGGGTTGTTCTATATATCAGAAAGCCCAGTAAATAAAAATATGTTTATTGGTATAAAGAGGTATTTAATAAAAAGGTTAAAAGAAAGAGAAAAATGCTTTTACATGGAAAAAGATTTTGGATGGCAGGTGTTTTTTTTGTTTGTTTCGTGTGACTGAGTTAGATTTGTAAGGGATAATACTTAATTTTTTGTATTGTAATAATTTGTGCTTTGTATGTATATATATTTGTTAGGTACAAATTGATAAAGACAAATGTGCACATCTGACCCCTTCCCCAATTCCCACCCAGCTCCCTCACCCTCCCTCCCTTTCAAGTTCAGTTCAGTGAGTGACCATGATATAATTGTGTAAGTACATCATGTGCCTGAGGATGCCCCCTTCCCGGTCCATCCCCTTTGGTTAAATCAACTTCTTTGTTTATCGAGGGTCTCTACTTTTTCATCTGGGGACCCTCTTATGCCACATCTTCTCCCTAACATCCACATATTAGGGAAAACATTTGTTTCTTTACTCTTTGTGACTGGCTAATCTCACTTAACATAATGTTTTTCAGTTGCATCCATTTCCCTGCAAAGAACATGATTTTGTTCTGCTTTATGGCTGAGTAAAATTCCATTGTGTACATATCCCATAGTTTTGTAATCTACTCATCTGTCAATAGACATCTTGGCTGGTTCCATAGTTTGACAATTGTGAATTATGCAGCTATAAACATAGATACACATGCATCGGTATGATAGTTTGGTTTCCATTCTTTTTGGGTACCCAAGTAGTGGTATTGCTGGGTCATAAGGTAGGTTTATTCCCATTCGTCTGAGGACCCTCCATACTGTTTTCCAAAGTGGTTGCACAAGCTTGCAATCCCACCAACAATGTGGGATAATACTTAATTTTTTTATAAGTATAGTAATATTAGTTAAAATTAAAAGGAATTATTTAAAGTATTTTCTAAAAGTCACATTTAATGCTTTAAAACAATCAGGTTTTCTCAAGATATCAATCTGTTCTTGGTAAAACTTTACAAATATTAGCCTAAAAGCATAAGTCTTTCACATTTTATTAAGGCAGTTTCCTGTGTTTTCTTAAAACAAAAGAATATCTTCTTATCCTAGGTGACAATTTACTAAGAATTAGCTTAAACAAAAATCTTACATCTGTATCAAGATAATCTCTTGGTGAAACCTTAGCAGAGTCAAGGTTTAAAGGTATGTATTTTACAGCCTGTTAAAATCTTACAAGTTGAGAGATCCTGTTACAGGCTGAGAGATCCTAAAGTTATTTCCTTGCCTATATGCTTGGTAAACATTCGAACAAATACAGCAAATAAGAAATATAAGAGATTTATTAGCTGCCTTTTCCATGTTTCAGGTAGTGACCTTTTGTTGTTTCTCTGCCCCTTTTACACAGGGAAGGGGTCAAAGTAAGTAGAGATCTTCAGGTAAAATTCCAGTCTGTTCCAGCTGACCCCATACCTAACAAAAATGAATTAACAACTATTAATTTGGATTATTATAAATTTGATATCCTGTATATCTGTAACTATAGACATGTATGCATCTGAGGTTTATTTAGAGGTTTCATAAAAGCTTATAACAACATCAAATATATGTAATATATAAATATATGTAAAATATAAACATATGTATATACAAGGTAACCAATAAGTGACCTCTTTGTATAGTGCATATTATATCTATTGTTTAGTGTCATCAAAAAATCTATCATTTAAGCCCTGCTTTACAAAATCTGTTTTGCTTTGACTAAATGCCATCAGCTAATAATCCTGTTTCTAATCATCAACTCTTCTCTAGAGTTATAAAAGGCCTAGAGCTAGTCTTTGATTTTTTGTCAATGCTGTTAATCTACGTAATCACAGATATCTTATTAAACAGTACAGTCTAAATTTTATTCCAACAAGAATATTAATATAAATATAACTGGATGTTAATTATTATTTCTTTGTAAATTAAATATATTTCTATTTCCTAAGTATCTTCTAACATGTGAGCTTACAAAGACAGTTTACCAAGCTGATATCATAAACAAAAATTATTAATAGTAATATACTTTTAAAGATTTATATTTATAGATAACTAATTGTATTACAACCATTTTTAAGCAAAAATAGCTAGAGGTACTCAAACATTTGGCATTCCCAATCATACCGCTCCAATTAAAGATTGGATGTTAATAATAATTATACATAAAAAGTCAAAATTAAATAAAAATTTGCTTATATCATTAAATATTACCAAATACTATTATACAAACTAGATTTTTTTGTGTCCCTAATTTTATTTTATATTTCCAATATATATCTTTTTAATTATTAACATTAACCTAAACAATGCTTTATCAGCCATTACCTAAAAACAAACTATATTATTATCCACAATTCAAAAATCTCTTCTAAAACAAAGGAGGAGAATATGGAGTCATGCTTCCCCTAATGATTCTCTAACTACTTTTTTTTCCTTTTGTCAAGTTGGTGATGATTCTCTTACAGCATCTCAGAGATATGCAAAGGAAATTCATTCACCAACTTATTCCTCAAGTCTTCTAAAAGGATCCTTTGGATGAGAAATAGAAAAGTCCCTCTCCATTAATGACTCTTGGCAGAGGATATGCTTGTGCAAAAAATAATGATGTTTGTGTTTGGATTGCAAGTAGAAATGTCAGACCATGTCATACAGAAAACTCAAGAGAAGACCAAAGGAATCAAAACGCTGAAGTTAACTCCCCAGGGAGTGGCAGTCACTTGAGCAGTGATGCTGAGGATGTCTTCCACTTGCCAGATCACTTGGAGACAGGTCAAGGCCAGCATCCAGAGGGCTAAATCAGAATTGGATAGATTGGGATAAGCTAGAACTCCAGGAAACATATTTCTAATGATGTTGGCTATTGTCAGGTTTGCTGTGCCACCTATTTACTTAATACTACGTATTTGCCAGAACTGCTTCTTAACACAGAAGATAGTTCTCAACAGGGGCATAACTTTATAGAAAAATATAGATAGATTCCTTTATATGTTTTAGAGTATGTAACAGTCCATCCTCAAAAGCTGACTAGAGCAGAAAAAGAGGTTATTCATTGGGGATCACGGGGAGTTTTTGATGGTGTTAATTGTGCTGTAGGTTTAGGTTTAGAGTATAGAGATAGCTGGGACTCTACAGGATTTATTACTAAGTAAAATAAAAATAATATGTATCCTACAACAATGCATTAATTATACTATTTTGGATAAAGTTATTGGTGTTATGATTTTTAAAAGACCTGTTGCAGTGTGGATACCAGTTACACTTGAAGAACCCTGACAGAAGACCCTCTCAGTAGCCTTTATGCAGGAACTGTTATCACACTTAAAAGAACAAAGAGATTTGTTTAATGACTGATTTTGGGATTGTGATTCTGGCCAGAATCCTTGCTTCTGCTTCCCCAGTGGTTATGGCTTTACATAAGTCAGTTCAAAATGCCAAATATTTATAGGACTTCCAAAAGAATTGTATGGAAACTTGGCAGACTCAGATTCACATTGACCAAGAAATCATTGGAGAAATTAAACAGTTAAAAAACTCTGTGATTTGGACTGGAAAACAATTACAGAACTTAAAATGGTCACAATGTTTGTAATGTTGTTACAATATCATTAAATATTGTAACAAAAGTGTCATAAAGAAAATGATACAGTATGGTCTCGTGTTAGGAATTATTTGTTGAGATTAGATCCTTTTCATAATGCTTCATTAGATGTACTAAAATTACAGTCTCAAGTTCTCACCATGGGTACTGCTAAAACTCCAACCTTTACAAACATTAAAGTCTAAAAAGGCCTGGCTGTTGGTATTTCTAGTCTTAACCCTTGTAAGTATTTTTCTACTCATGTATGGGGAGTGCTTGGTTTGATTATCTTGTTTGTAATATTGCTTTCTATTCTTTGTGCAGTCTGCAAAATCTGATGGAAATAATTGATATTTCATAAACTAAAAGTTCCAAGCTTATATTACTAGCCTTTTTTCAGAAACTAAAAAGAAAGGAAAGGTTGGGAGCCATCTTAGAACTCTACACGAGATTAACATCTTGGACCGGCTAAGCTGTGTACAGAGTACTGGCTGAGGGGAATTTGTCCTTCTAACACTTCCAAGGGACCTGATGGAATCAATAAGATTGTGGATTTTGATGTCTTCTCCATCTTTGGGTAATGTTTAACCCTTCCTTTCTCTAGGCTTGTCCCATGACTGCCCTGTCTTTCCTTTTGTTGACCTATGATAATTTGCTGGCTCCCTTGTTTAAACCTTCTATAAAAGAAAAGCACTCGCTGCAGGAAGAACGGAGATTCATGTGACCTTCTCTCCAGTCACCCCAAATAGCAAATATTAAATATAATTTTCTCTTAATTATCATTTCTGACTTCGTATCATTTCATGAGAGAGACTTCTAATCAGTGGCAGCTTTCAGCAGCAACTTTCCATAGCAAAAACACAGAATAAGTAGTGTCCACTACAATGAATTAACCCACTAGACTTTTGCTTAAATATTTACTATCATGTTTATTAATATATAATTAATAAATTATAAATATGGCATATATTAATTTGGCTAGAAGTGAACTCTTTATCAATGGGGAAATGTTTTAATTTTTTTCTTCTGAAAGTGATGAATAAGAATATTGCTCACTTAACTACTTTCTTTACCAGTTTTAATATTTTTACCAAAATTTGTGTTACTTTTAATTTTTGTTATAAAACTTACAAAATTAATACTTGCATAAAATGCATGTAAAAAGTTGAAAGCAAAACTTTCCCTTCTTCCACTGACCTTTCAGTGTACATCTTTCTAGTTTTCTTTCTATGTATAAGTGAACCTACATCCATAATGCATATTTTTATATTTATATAATTTAACACAAAACTGATCATAGCACATACTTGTTTTCTGCAACTCAGTGGCCTTTTATTAGGACCCAACCTCTGCACAGAAGTCTAATGTATGTTTATATCTGTTTATTTGTTGTTTATTTTTCTCACCAGGTTATAAACTCCTTAAGAGGTCACCCTCCAGTGTATTGCCAGTGCTCAACCCAGTGCTAGGTACATAATAGATTTCTGATTAATAGTGATAGGATAAATTAATTAACCAATGAGTGAAAAACACATTCAGCCACATCAGATTGTAGATATCTTCCCACTTTCCTGCATTCACACCAGATGGCATTGCCCAGATCTATTGTGATTCCATGGAGCATCTCCTTCCAACTCCCTTTTGGGAAGGGCCCACCTTCACTTCATTTTCTCTTTAAGCTAGTATATACGCTAAGAGGAGTCAACCAGTCTCAAAGTCAAGAGTTGGGTCTTTCCTCTTGTATGTGGAAACTAGAGAGAAAAGAGGAAACAAAAGAAACTTCAGCTCAGTGAAGAGAGAGAGACCAGTAAAATAGTGCAAGGTAATGGAAGAAGGGAGGGGAGAAAGGAGGCTTTAGAAAGGAAACAGACTAAACAATATTACGTCTATATATGAAAGTATCATTAGCAACCCTAAGAAGATGGACAGGGAGAGAAGAGGTAGGAGGGAACCACACCACGAGATGCTGTGTGCATTTGTGAATGTATCACTTTGGTTCTCACAATGATGTATAATTGTGTTACATCAATAAAATTCTAAACAAAAGCTAGTGTATAAAAATTGAGGTTTTATTAGGCACAGTAAAAGTTTCCAAACCATAAGAAAAATATATATAATAAAAAATAATAGTTATCTCTCTGGACTCCTAATTCCAATTCCCACAGGGAGCATTAGTATCACTTTTAACTGTTTTTGCTTTAGATCTTTTTGTACTTTCCTTTATAATCTAAATAAAATATGATTCATATTTTGGTGTATGATTCAGAATGTATAATGTACAGTTTGGATGGTACCTTTTACTTAACTATGAAAGATGAGAGATTTAGTACAGATAGTACCATAAACACTTCAAATTGCTGCTTTTTAAAGTTTTATTTTTCTTGGTCAATGTTTATAACTCTTAGAATATGATCTAGAACTATAACCCAGCATTCCCTGATTTACTTGGAGGTGGTATTTAAACATTTGAAACCAAATAAAAATTGCAGTTTTAAAATATTCTTCATTTTGTTTTTGCTCTAAAAAAAGAAAAAGAGCTCTAATATTGTTTCTGAAATCTAACTACTGGGAAAAGAATGTCCCAACTGCATGTTCAATTTTATTTTATTCCTTAAGGTAATAGTTGCCATGGTTCCTTGTGTCTCATGTCATATTCTTTTCTGCATTTCTTTTTTTGTTTTGCTAAAAACTTTTTTAGAGAATTTTTTTTCATAAGAGATGCACCAATGTAAACTTTCTGAATCTGCACAGTTAAAAATATTTCTATTCTTACAATATTTGATATGTTAGACAGGCATACAATTCTGGGTTGAAAAATTATATTTCCTTGGAACTTTGAAGGTGGCACAACTTAATATTCCAATATGCAATGTGGTTAAATAGCCCACTGCTAGTTTGTTTCCCATTACTTTATGGGTAGGTGTGTCTGCACAAATGTAGTTTTAGCAAAGTGGCACATGAGTCTTTTTGAGTTGCTATTGCTGTGTTTTGATTAAGGAGTAAAATAGTTCTAAAAGGGTTATTAAATAGCATATTTTACTGCTACACCCTGCTGTTGTTGTTGTTAGTACTGGACTACATCCTGCTGCTGCTGTTGTTAGTACTGGACATTCTCTATTGATTTTTTCATAATGATCTCCACTTCTCCAGTCTTCCATTTCTTTTATCCTTCTGATGAACTTATGTCATTTTGGTTAAGTCAATTCTATATGTTTCTTATTATGACTGTCAATTTTGTTCAAAGTTCTCTCGAAATAACTTTTTTTTTTTTTTTTTTTTTTTTTTTGCGGTACTGGGGATTGAACTGAGGGGCATTCTACCTCCGAGCTACACCCCCAGCCCTATTTTTTATTCTTTATTTTGAAACCGAGTCTCACTAAGTTGCGGAGTGCCTCACTAGGTAGCTGAGGCTGGCCGCGAACCGGGATCCTCCGGTCTCAGCCTCCTGAATGCTGGGATTACAAGCGTGCGCCACCACGCCCGGCTCACTCGAAATATCATTTTGCTCGCCGTAGAGTTCCTTTTTATTTTAGTATAAAAATATTCATCATTAATTTATACCCAAACTTTCTGCCAACTGTTTAACTTTTTACATATTTGAGCATAGCTGATATGCATCAATTTGCCTTTTTTGGACAATTATCTGCTAGAAATTTCTGAATGTTTTTAACATGGACCTGTTTCTTCCCAGGCTTGGTGTGTGTCTATCATGCTGGGGCTCCTTTCATCTTCATTTGGGGGAATTTCCTTACTCATTTGGGTTGAACTCCCTGCTCCAGAATCCCTTATTATTTCTTGTTTTGCTTTCTCATTTTGAAGGAACACCTCCTCCAGTAGCATCCTTGACAGTGCATGAAACATAAGTTTTTGAGACCTTTCATATCTGAAAATATCTTTATTTTATCATCACAATTACTGGAAATAGAATTAATTTTTCTTGTTCTATTCTCAAATTCCAATTTTGCCAATAAAGTTTAATACAATTTTTATTTCTTTTCCACATCTAACCTATTTTATCTTCTACAAGCTTTTAGGATGGCCTCTTTGTTCCCAGATAAAATTTAAAACTTATTCATCATATATATAATTTTAAGACATCTTTTTGTTATGAATTCTCCATATTAAAGACATTCTGTTCTTGTTTTATGAATGTAAATTTTCTAATTTTTCTGAGGATATTAATGATAGTATTTAAAAAGTTTTCTTTAAAACAGACTGTTTCTTCCAACTTACTTTAGTCCATCTGTGTTTATCTTTCCTATTAGGCTATTCTCATACATTTATCCTTGGTTTTATGCTCATTTAAGAATAGAACAGCAAAAAGCTGATGAAAAGCTTTGGGAACATGGCTGAGACTTGTTCACTGTTGGTGTCTTGGCAAGGAGATAGACTAGAGCGTTTAGTTGGGAGATTCATTACTCTGTTATTTAGTCTCAAGTCTACTAAGTCAGTAACTATTCATCTTTGTTTCCAGTTTCCAAAATTTTGCTATTAAAATTTCCCTTCCTAATGGTACAGTGGCACATGCCCAAAATCCCAGTTCTTTGGAGGCTGAGAAAGGAGGATTCAGGTTTGAGGCCAGTGTGCAGTAACTTAGTGAGACCCTGTTCCAAAACAAAAAATGGGCTGGCAGTGTAGCTCAGAGATAGGGTGCCCCTGAGTTCAATCCCCCATACCACAACACACACACACACATACACACACACACATACACACACACACACACACACACATAATTTTCTTCCTGTTTATTAAGATATTGAGTTGATGTTTTATTTTAGACTTAAAAAAACATAAAAACATTTATATGTTTGGACATATTACATTTGCTGTCTTATTTTGTGTTTTCTTTTTTTTTTTTTTTTTTTTTTGCTGTACTGGGGATTGAACTCAGGGGCATTCTACCTCCGAACTATACCCCCAGCCCTATTTTTTATTCTTTATTTTGAAACAGGGTCTCACTAAGTTGCGGAGTGCCTCACTAGGTAGCTGAGGCTGGCCGTGAACCTGGATCCTCTGGTCTCAGCCTCCCGAATGCTGGGATTACAAGCGTGCGCCACCATGCCCGGCTTATTTTGTGTTTTCTAGTTACTACTCTCTTAGAAACTTTTTCCCTACCCATTTGCTTCTTTTTGGATAGACCATTTTCCTGTTTCATTTCTACCCTCATCCTGAGGTTTGGTAATTTTACAATCTTTGTATTTCTGATATTTGATGCTTGGTACTAAATTTTTAATATAGTTGAACATTTTTTCTACTTAAATCATTAAGTTGATTAATAACCATATAACTTTTCCAAGAAAGATAAGAACCTTAGAATGCTGGTATTTCCTCCTTTCCAATTATTTCCCATGATGAGATTATCTGAAATTTTAGTTAAGATTGCTATAAATATCTATACACTTAATGTATATTATATATACAGATGATTTCCCATCTTATGATGGTTTGACTTAGAATTTTTTACTTTACAATGGTGTGAAACTGACACACCCTCTGTAGAAACTGTACTTTGAATTTTGGTCTTTTCCTGAGTTAGCACTACATGGCAAGATACTCTTATGAGATGCTGGGCAGTGGCAGTGAGCCACAGCCCCCAGTCATGTGATCAGGAGGGTAAACAACTGATACTCTACAGCGAATTGTGTTATCTGTGTTTTTGAATACTGTGTTTTGCTTTAGCACCCCTTCTGTCTACATAATGCCCATCTATATGTGTACATGAGATATCCGAAATTGTATTATAAAATAGGCTTTATGTCAAATGTTTTTTCTCAATTGTAGGCAAATGTGTTTTGAGCACATTTAAGATAGGTTGGACTGAACTATATGTTTGATAGGTTAGGTGTGTTAAGTGCATTTTCAACATATTTTTGATGAATTTATCAAGAAGTAACTCCCTCCTAAGTCAAGGACCATCTAAATAAAGATACAGTCTGTATATTATTTTATTATAATATTATTTAAAGTATTGCTTTTGTTTTCAATTGTTCTTTTGGGTCAAAATTTTTTCCCTTGGATTCATTTTTTGTTTGCCTGTTATTTTTTTTCCTTCTGATGTTCAACTTTAATAATTCTTTTAGAGAGGGTACACGAGTTTAAAAAATGTTCCGATTCCTTAAGTGTTAAAATGTCTTTATTTTGATTCATTCTTGAATGATATTTTGCTGGGTATAGAATTCTAGGTGCAAGTTAATCTGCCCATATGGGATTTTAAAAGACAGCTCCAAGAAGACATACTAGCACAGATCACAGGTGGCAAGGCAGCCTTTGGGCCTCCTGCCATTTTTTTTTCTCAGTAGTCTCCTTTGGTTTGTGGCTTCTTTCTTTGATCCCATTTGACTTCTGTCTTTTAGGAGTCCTCAGAATTCCTGGTCCTTAGAATCCATTCTGTGTTTTTCACTATACAAATGAATACTATTTTTTTTTTTTTTTGCCATTGTTTCTATGGATGGTGCATTCCCTGTTTTTGACTGTAGAGACAAATACTAAAAATTTTTTGGTTGCTGTTGTTTATACGACTGGTGCCTGGCAGTAGTGCTGGAGCTTGTATTCAGTCTGCCATTCTGGGTTCCAAGCCCCCTGAGTTTCATAAGGGCAGTTTTCAGCTGGCCATTTATGGCAGCATAGCATGGCGATTTAGGAATTTGTTTTCTGGAGTCAAGTTCTTGGGTTTGAACTCCTGTCCTATTACTTATCAGCCACATGACCATGCATTGTTTGTCCTCTCTGTGCCTCATTATATTTTATAAATTATGAGAATAATAGTACCTGTTTCAGAGAGTTGTTACAAAGAGTCCCTGAGTATCTGACTTTTCTGAGTCTTCAGTAAATGTTAGCCATTATAACTCTGGAATTTGCAAAGACCCACTGGGCTCAGTTGTTCAACATTTGATCCTTATTAATTCCTTTGATGGGTGCGACAGGTCCCATTTCTGCCCTTTATATTAGTTGACCTATATCTTGGAGTTATAGTGGAAAATGTGGTTTTGAAATGCTATTTTCTGTATCTTGTTTTCTTTGGTCATCTAGTCACATTTACTTTTCTCTTCCTTGTTCCTTTGAACTTTGTTCATCTGATTGATTCCCTTCTTACTAGCACTGTTATATGTTCATTAAAACAAACAAACAAACAAACAAACAAAAAACCTGGGTGAGTGTAGAGGCACACACCTGTCACCTTAGTACATGAGACTGGAGGATGACAGGTTCCAGGCCAGCCTCAGCAACTTAGTGAGACCCTCAGCGACTTAGTGAGACCCTGTTTTAAAATTTAAAAATAAAATTAAAAAGGCTGGATATAGATCTGAGGTAGAACACCCCTGGATCCAATCCCTAGTACCACAAGAAAACAAAACAAATAAAAAAATCTAATAAGTTTTCTACCATTCCACTAGGACACAAGAGGAACAAGAGTAGTTCATACATATATTTGATCTTCTGAGTCCTGTCTAATGAATTCCTAACTTGCCAGCTGGAGTGTAATCTGTGGCCGTTGGCAATGAACCAGCACTTTATCCCTGAGTGCTGCACTAAATTACAGTGTTGATTTTTCTGAGTTTTCGTTTGTTTGTTTCAAGTTGCTTGAATTTCAATGGCTCACAGTTTTTCCTTTTTGTGACTAATCGCACAACAGCATGGATGTTTGTGAAACGCAGCCACCCATTCAGACCAGAATATTGGCACTTCCCAGCCTGCAGCCAGAAGGCTCAGCAGCAGGCTCTGTTTCTAAGTTAGCCTTCTCAGTGTCTCACAACCCCACACATTCTGTTTCTCTACAGTTCACAAGTAAGAAAACATGATTCTTTCAGGAAATTTTTCTTGCATCTCTCCAAGAGCAAACACAAAGTGTAGGACTAAATAAATCTCTTTAGGCCTTCAGATGGAAAAGGGATGGGGGGAACCAAACAGAGTGTAACCAATTCAGATTGATCTGAATTTATTAGGTTAGAAGCCATTCACTGATGTGAAAGGGACCATTTTATAAGAGATTGAAGCAAGCGTTATGAATGGATATCACTCTATGTTGGAAATAGTATAGCTTGTGTATTATTAACACTTGCCTTTAAAAATAAAGTTTGCATGGAAATATATGAGTGAGAATTGTAACATATATTATTTAAAAGAAGAGTCTAAACTGCAAAGTACTGTGTAGTTACTCATTTTCACTCAGTAGTTAAAATGGTTTAATTGTTATGTATGGTACAGGGAGAAATGTTTGGGGCTCCAGAGAATTAGTACAGAGATCATTCTGCCTATTTCCAGCCAAATAAAGAGAGTCTTTATCCTTTCTGAAATTTAACAGTCTTAGATTTAACTTTGTGGAGCACATTTCTGGAAATAAAGATACCACTGAGAGTCAATCTGAAGAGAAATACAAAATACAAATAGCTACTGGAAAGCTATTATCTAGATCCTTAAAACTATGGTTTTAGCCAGAACTTTCTTACAAAAGAAGTTGTTTTCACATCTGTAATTACTAAGGTGTATAAATAGTCCCCAAATTAAGGCATAGTACTTTCTTTTTCCTTCCGCTTGGGAGATTGAAGTAAACTTGACACCAGGGCACGACCTTGTCTGTAATACTCCCATGTCATTATGCCTACTTTGCTCAATTTAGGCCCAGATGGATTGTATCTATATTTGTAGCCTTTGTAAAGATGTCTGCAACTAAGTTTTAAGTAGCAGGTGAATTTGAACCTGCAGAATACTAAACCTTGTTTTGCTCTCTTCTGTCCAAATTCAGAAATACTGCCTATGACTTCCATGTATGTCATTTGCCACCAAACTGCTAGAAAGTATGGGCTGATAACTGAAGTTAAAATAAATCTCTCAGTTGGGAGAGGTGGTTCATGCCTGTAATTCTAGTATTTGGGAAGCTGAGACAAGATTTCAGTTTTGAGGCTAACCTCAGCAATTTAGTGAGACCCTGTATCAAAATAAAAAATTTAAAAAGTGAGGGTTGAAGGTGTAGCTGGAGGTAGAATGCCTGGGTTCAATATCCAGTACCAAACACACTAAACCCTTGAGCCTTTAAGTAACTAAACCAAAATGGTGTTAAAGATCACAAGAATTTGCAATGAAGTAGTGTGGCGTTCTCAATGGATGTGACTCTACTAACATCTGCAGCCCTGATTTTCCCAGAATTACATGTATTTTCATTTGACTGATGAAAGAGGTGAGTCACAATGAGAAGTGCCATAGCAGACTATACCCAATAGCTTTCCTGTCCCTTTAGAACAGAAATTCTGAAACCATTCTAGAGGAGTTGTGGCAACTATGTTGGTGTTTGGGGGCTGGAGGAGGCCCATCTTTGGAGAGAAGGCAAGCTGGCTACAGGTCAGACCCTGCCCCATTCCCAGTCCATATACCTTCACCACAACACATTCCCAGCCTTTATTGCTCTTACAGAGATTCTGCTTCTGCATAAAATTTTATTTTAGTAAAGATTTTTCTCAGAACATAATAAAACACCCACATGTTTGGGAACTAATACTTAAAAAAATATGATTCTTTACTTTCTAAGAAAGCAGCTACATCTAAGAAATTGAGGTCTGAAGGAAAGGTCAGTATAGTGGTCTGAAGTCCACTCTCTTCTGGAATTCTGTTCTAGGTACTTGGGTTGGGTAGCAAGGGAAACAGAAATCACATTTGACTCTGAGGATCTGACATGTCTATTTTTGGGTTCAGTAAATATTCAGATCCAGCTGCTATTTACAGAAATTCTGAGTGTCTGGTTCTGTGCTGAGAACTTTTATGCATGTTATCTTACATAGCTCTTTGAGGTATGTTATTTTCACTATTTTATAACCAAGAAATGGAGGCTCTTGGAGGATAAAATGTTTTGTTTAGCTTGTAAGCAGTAGAGCCAGGATTCGAACATCTCTCCTCATACCATTTATTTATTACCCATTCATGTATTTTTCATGTACTTCTATTGGTGCATTCTAGTCTCACATCATAATGCAGTTCATGGTGCTGGTGGCATATGCGCACACAGCACTTGGTGGGTTTTCCCCTGGCTCCCTCCCCATCTCCCCTTTTCCCTATACAGGATATCGAGATTGACATTGGTATTCTCACATATGAACATAATGTCCATGGAAGTGATTCCTTCACTATTTCTTCTCCCAACTCCCTCCCCAAGACCACCTTCCTTGCTCCACTGGGGTTTCTCCTCCATTATCTGAAGTCTCTGCTATCCTGATTACCCTGTAGCTTCCACATAGAAGACAAAACATTAGACCCTTCACTTTCTGTGGCTGGCTAATCTCACTTAACATAATTTTCTCCAGGTCCATTTATTTCCCTGAAAATGACAAAATGACATAATTTATTGCTGAGTAGAATACTTCCCATACCTTTTTATTACAATATGATTTAGGTATTCAAATCTAAAACTCTGGGATTTTATATATTCTACTTCTATATGATTGAACTGTTTATGATTAAATATGGATTATTATAGGGAAAGACTTCTTCTCAGGGTGAAATGATTCATTTATACTAGGATCCTGTGGAGATGCCTTTGAATTTTCTGGTTTTCTAGTCACTACAATAGTAAGCTACTATTACTTGGAGAACTTCTGGAAGTCAGAATAAAGGATACCTACTCTTGAGACTTAATGGGGCTCCAGAGAATCAAGGAAATGACTATCCTCCCAAATTTTCTACTTTTAGAGTTTTTCAAGTGGGTACAATATTAATAAAATGTATTTTAAAAGGTTATTACAGTGACTGATTTTAGCCTGAAAGAAAACAACTATCTAGTTTGCAAGACCAAGTGATAATAAAAGGCAGGTTTTATTGGGAGTGCTTATTTATGAGAAAACTGGTGAGGTTTTCTGATTTCTCAACATGATTATATTTGATAGTGTCTTAGTAGTTTATGTTTTTCTCATTTTCTTATATAATAACAATCCAAACTGTACCTTGAAAAATTCTTATACATCAAATATATTTTTTCCAAATTATGATGCTTTCTCAGTACTATTTAGTATTGTGTGTTCTTGCTTTAAAAAATCTGTAGTCTTATTTGTGTTTATAAAACATTAAGCATGAGCTAGCTTGTTAAATATAAGAACTGCTGCAGATATTTCTTTGAAGAAATGAAAATACTGAATCAGCAATGCTACAGTGAAGTTGAAATCACATGGAAGCGAAATTTGTTCTCTCTCATCTCACTTCAGAATGACCTCAGCTTTGTTCTTGAATGTGTCCCTGAGTGTCAAAGCAGATTTTCCATATCTAACCTTAGATTTAAAAAATTATATATAGTTTAATATACATGTTCACCTATATATGTGAATATATAACCATATGTATATTATGTGTGTATGATATGTAACTTTATATGCACATGTATATTATATATATATATATATATATATATATATATATATATATTCATATGTATTTAAAGCTATGAGCCTAGCCACTGTGAAATGATGGGACTCATGTCAGTTCTAGACCTCCAGAGCCAGAAAATAAAGCAAATCTCATAGCAGAAACATTATATTACTAAGAGACACATTTATTGGGTTGTGTAGAAGGTAGCATGAAAAACAGAAGACAAAGTAGTTTGGAAGTGTCCAGGGAGCCAAGTGTCTAGGATCAGTACTACTGGGATGGCCTTGGGCTATCCCACCTCATCCAGAGCTAGATTCAAACCCACATTGATCCACCTCGGCTCCCAAACCCATGTGTGAGGGGCAAAATGGCCTTGTAAACCAAAATATATTAAAGTAGGAAAAAACATTCTTTTGGAGAAAGAGGGCTAGCAGATGGAGGATGGAGGAGATATTAGAAGTTGGGAGAAGAGATGGAAGGGCAGGAGAACCTTAACAGGGGCTCTAGTTTGTTTTTATACACAAACCAGGGAGAGGACTGGGAGAGCACCTAGGTGATGGATGATGTTCACCTACCAAGTACCTATAGCCAGGTGGGCAAGCACAACTGTGTACACATGTCCATGTGGGGGTTTGATGGTTTCTTCCAGCACATCCCGAGCACTATGGTAGGTAGCTGGCCAGTTTGGAAGGATATTCAACTCTTCCCCATGTGCCTGGATGTACCTGGCTATGCCCAGCCTGCCAGACTTATGTGAAGGTAGTCAACTACCTCTTCTGAGAATTCCGAAGAATAAGCATGTAGAAAAAGGGAACATCCACAGGACTCTTGCTTACATGAGAAACCTGTTCATTGGAAGCTGTTGCAGAAGGACACAAGGGCTCCTCACCAGCCACTTCCAGAAACTTGTTATTTCTCACCACCTCTAATTTTTACATGTTATTTGAAATTCCAGTAAACAGATAGCTAGAAATTGACCACTTCAACAAAAAGTTAGAGATCCTTGTATATTAATATTTTAAGCATTTTTATGATCGGCTGAGTGGTCTTTGTTCTTTGACACCTTATTGATTGCAAAGACTCCCACCCAAGTGCTTTTTCTGCTTTGCTTCTCATTCCCAAAGGAGGAGACTTCTTGGAAAGTAATTTCTATTTGTAGAGGGGGAAAAGAGGATCGTTGTTTCTTTCCATTGCAGATAAGAACCATATGAATACTAAACCTTAACAGGCAGAGTAATTAATCTTCAACTGGGTATTTTCCATGGCCACAGAGGATGTAACTGGACAGCTGCAATTTTACAGACTAAGATGTTTGTGATAATAATAGGCGGTTGGCATTTATAAAAGACTAAAGTATTTTTAAGTCTAATGTAGTTTCACTTTCACCATATAATATATAATATAATATATAATATATATATATATATATATATATATATATATATATATATATATATATATATATATATATATATAGTACTGGGGTTGAACCCCTGAGGAATTCTACCTGTGAACTATGCCCCATACCTTTTTTTTTTTTTAAACAAGGTCTTGGCTAGCTTGCAGAAGGTCTGGTTAAGTTGCTGAGGCTGGCCTTGAACCTGTTATCCTCACAGGTTCAGCCTCAGCAACTTAGACCCTTCGTCTCAGCCTCCCAAGTGCTGGGATTATAGGCATGTGCCACCATGCCCAGTTTCAGCATTCCATGTACTTTTAAAGAGTAATGGCTAAAATTAAGTCTTACTACATGTCAGACATTTATAGTTAATCCATTCAATGCCTTATTTCATGAATCCTCAAGACAACCTTAAATTCTTCCATTTTACAAGTGAAAAAACAGAGGCTCACAGGAGTCAAATAGCTCATACAGCCATTATGTGGGACCCTTGCTACTATTGACACCCACATAGCCTGCAAATGGCTTGAAAAGTAATTGACACACCGACATTTTGGTTGTCTTGGAAGAGGAATGGGTAGTGTCTAGTCTGTACCGTCATCTAGTGTTTTCTGGATCATCAGTTCTGCTGGCACTTAGTGTTCTATGGAGAAAAGGTCATAGGGTCAAGTGACTTTTGAATTGCTGAGTTAAGAATAAGAATTTTTTTTCTTAAAAAAAAAAAAATGTGTCTCAGTAGTCTCATGTTTCCCTAAACACACTACGGGGGTTATTTCCTCAAAAGAAAGAGGCTCTAAAGGCAAGGCGGAAAGGTGAGGTACTTTGGCCCCCCAAGGTCTGGGAACCCTTTTCTGTTCTTGGAAGGTAGTTGGGGAAACAGGGAAGTGAAAATGACTTCACTTAGAAATAGCCTGGTTACAAATATGGCTGCTTGGAGTGACACCCTGCATCTGTTCTCTTTCCCAGCCCCAGTTGCAGCTTCCATCCTCGGGGTCAGAGCACGCCGGGCCCTCACCAGGGCAGCTCAGGAAGCTCCAAGATCCAATCTCATCTCTGCTGTCTCTGCTGTCCTCTGTGTTGTGACCCCGGGTGACTTATTTACCCTTTGTGTTTCCATTTCAATGTGTAGAAAGTGGGAATGATGCTATCTGTCAGTGGAATGGCGTGGCTGTGAGGCTTAGATTCTCCAACAAGGCAGGGAGCTTCCAGCAGGTGATTAAAAAGGTGGTTGTTCTGGCTGGCTAACAGGGCATTCATAGCAAAGCTGATCTTTGCTATGGCCTTGGCTCTGGCATATGAGAGGGGTTTAATAAACATCTGCCTTGTTGGTTCCCAGCAGTGTTTCATATTAACCACAAATCTCCATGTTTTCTCTTAACCAAAAAGCTAAACATATTTCTCATATACTGCAATGGGATCATAGTGGGCTGACCTCCTGGGAATCCCTTTGTGTGTCCTTAGTACTATATATGGTTCTAAATAGACTTAAGAGAAACCTGGAATAGAACAACAATCCCTTCATTCTATAGCATGTCACTGTCTATATACACTTTCTCTCATATAAACTTCTCATTTCCAGACCTGATAAGTCATCAGCAATCCCAAGAGGACACTAAAGGCCACTGGGCTCAACCTGGATAATAGGACTTCCTCTGTGTAGTAGAGGGGACCAGTGACATTCAAGGCAGCCTATTCCATCTTCAGCACTAAGCCTTCCAGGTCCCATGTATTGAGATGAAACGTCACTCTTCTATGGTACAGTCCTACCCCTGGGGACCACAGAGCACACTGATCCCTCTCCCCTAGGACAGCAGATGCTGTGCTCTTCCCAGGACCTCCTCTCATTCAAAGACGGGGAGAACGAGGGAAAGGCACATGCACTGCCACAGAGCTCTCCTTCCTGACGAGTCCACCTTGAGGACCTTACCGCCTTTATACTTTCTCATACAGGAGGGATTTTTCTAACATTCAGAAATTTTTCTGGCTCCCTTTGATCCCCATGGCCTGCAGAATGAAAGCAAATTCCTAAGACAGGCCTGTGCTCTGGTCTTAACCCACCATTCCGACTGATCTCTCTGGCCTTGTCCTTCCGCCCTCCGCACCATCACAGACCCACTATCTCAGGATAGTGCATATATTTTTCTATGGCAGGTGACATTTTACACACCAGTATCTTATTAATGTTGTCTCTTTGAGATGAATATTCCACTCCCCTTATCTTCCAGGCATGTTCCTATTCATTTTTGAGGCTTTGCTTAAGTTTCACATCCTCTAGCTTCTCTGGTCACTTATTTACTTCTTGCTGTATATTATGACAGCATATGAGCACATCATTAGGGCCATGACTCCAATACAGCATTCAGTTTATATCTGGTTTGTCCCACTAGACTGAGCGCCCGAGAAGTATGGGCAGTGACTCATTTGTCTTTGTGCCCCCAAGCACTTATTACAGTGCCCTGAACAACTTGGTAATTGCTTACATTTTTTTTGAATGAATGAATGGAGGCTAGTGAAGTGAAAAGCATTCTCCTACTTCCTGAATTAATAAATGTCCGGGGCTGCTTAGAATCAGGTGGGTCTGGGGTGGAGCCAATCATGTTGAGATAATTACCTAATAGAGCTAGCGATACCAGGAGAAGTCCTGGATCACAATAGGAAAGGGTGGGAGTGTGGCTGTGTCTTCTCTCCTATCCTTGCTGTCTGGGAGACCAGGAGGGCCTGGCTACTGCCTGCAGCATCTGGTAGGGTGGTCACCACGGGGTATTCACATTTACTGAAAATTCAGACTTCAGGGCTCTTACCCAGGAGAGTCAAACCTTTCAAGTTTCTGAGAACTTGAAGAGTACATGAATCCCCCAAAAGATGGGCTAGACAGAGCACAAGGCTCAGCGGACGTGGAATGAAAGGTATTGGGTGTACCAGCGAGGGCAAGCCTTCTGGGTGAATGCACAGCTCAGCTCCTGGGTCAACAGTAAGAACAACTAACTCCCCCTAGAGGGACAGCTCCCTGGGCCTCCTCAGCCAGGTCTGCTAACATCAGCAAGTCTCTTTGGTGGCAGAGGAGTCAGGAGCAGAGAACAAGTCATGACCCAATTAAGTGATCCTAGAATCTGCAATAGCGCCAGCTGCCAGGGAACAAAGCAGGGTTTCTGGACCTGAGGGCCCCTGAGGAAACCAGGACAAAGCCTTTCATTGGAAGTATGTAAATAAACTTTCTGACTGGATGAATAGGCATGGCTCCAAGTGTTCAGGCAGGGGGATTGGTTACCTTGGGGGTGGCTGTGGAATTTTCTGTCCTGGGGATTTGAACAGCAGGTTACATTTTGATCTGTCTAGAGTTGTTCAGCTGTGAACTGGCCTGGAAGCAGGGAGGGGCGGCAGTGAGATTAGTCTACCCTTAATTATGGAAACTGCTTTGGAGGAGGTATGCAGGGAATTGTGTATGATCTATAGATATATTTTTCCCACAGGCAAGTTTTTCTTTGGTTAACCACAGAGGCATGACTTGTTCTCTGTGATGATTCACAGTTCTTGGGATTCAACATGTTAAATGAGCCCCTTAATCAGTACCCAGAATAGGGTAAGAGTTCCGGAAGATGAACAGATAGATACAAACACCCAAAAAGTTGCTCATCCTGTAGGATAAGAACAATTTTTAAGCAGCCCAAATTAGTGAGGTTATAAACAGGTTGTTAGAATAAGGAGCCACATATTTGTTGTGAAAAGGCAGCATGGTATACCAAATTAACTAGCCAGACTCTCGAGGTTCAAATTTTAACTCTGCTACATACTGGCTGTGGGACTTGGGGCCAAGTATCAATCTTTCTGTGCCTCAGTTCCTTCTTTAAGAAAAAGAAAATTAGATTTCATACTTCATATTAAATAGGTATTATTTGAGCTAATTCATGTAGGTATTAAATGAGTTAATTCATATAAAGCATTTATTACAGTGCCTAGCATGTGAATAGCACTAAAGAGAAGAAAATATTTTAGTTATTATGTTTGTCAAAATATCCATTCATACTGTGCCTCTAGTTTTTACAATATATGCTAGCTTTAGAATGTGCTAAGTATGGAAAAATTTCTTAAAGATCTCTATACTGAGTAAAAAAAAAAAGCCATTGCCCTTGACTAGGTGATTTATCAAATTTATGTAATTAGCATAATTGGTAAGCACTATGTTAAAAATTAGCCAACTCTTTCAAATGGATTTTGGACCTTTATATCCCATTCCTTTCTTGCCTTTTGCATTTCAGACTGGTTGACTCTTGCTTTCCTGGAGGGATTATACCTTTTTTTCTTTTGATTCTTTTCTTCGATGCGTCTGTTTCAGAGTCTCTCCCTCATCCCATGTGCTCCTGGGCTTACTAAGGCCCCACCCACCCTCGGGGATCCCTTGGTTCCTGCCTCTTCCCACATTTTCCAGGCAGCCTGGCCATCCCTCCCAGAAAGCAGCCTCTTCTTCCTCCATATGTAATAATCTTTTACATCTTATTTTCCTGTATTATTTTATTGTATATTTGCTTAATTTTTTCCAAACATCTTATATCTCCCTTAGGCCCTAGTCTGAGGGATTTATGTCATGAGTCCTTGAAACCATTTACTGAGGCTGAAGCCAATCTTATAATCTAATGTTTACTCTGAAAAACTTTTACTTGGGAAGTCAGAGTTGAGCACATATAGAAAAATGAATGCTTCTTCAGAAAGGGCAAAAAGCCTTTGCTTGGACCCCTAAATGCAGCACATCTCATATTCTGAAAAGTATAAATTAACATTGACATTGACCAGGTAGGATGTAGTCAAATGAGAGTGTCATGGGGCACAAAAGGTCTGCTCTAAATGAAGAGGCCTGGAAAATGTACAGCCTAGATGAGGAAGGATTCCAAGGCCTTCGAATGCTTGGAGAGTTGTCATGGTGATGATGAGGGGTTAGATTCTGAAATGCTTTAGAGGACAAAACTAGGACCAGTAGGTGGAAATTACCAGGGAGCAGGCTTCAGCCCAATATTAGAACATTCTAATAACTGTGGCTATTCATCAGTGGAGGGATCTGCCTTGAACAGTGGTGAGCTCCCCAGTGGGAAGACAGGCTGGATAATCTTGGGGCTGTGGGAGTGTTGGGTGGGAGGTTGGACTTCGTGACCTCCAAGGACCCTCTCACCCCAAAGATTAATTGATTTTATGGAAATCTGTATTTGGGCACATGATAGTGGGATAAATATCCTGCTGTGTACTGCATTTTGAATGTGGCTGAGTTAGGGATAAAAAAAAAAAAGTCAATGGCTTATTTTGTTGCCTTTCTCAAAGGAAGGGATATAAGCTTTCACTTAGAGATTTTATAAAATCCATTGTGTTTGATTTTCTTGTTTCAGGGCTTAAGTGCAAAAAGGTACTAGCTGAATTTTCTGCTTGGGACAGGCTACCCTGTTTGCAGAAATTGTTTCCTGTGAATCTTGTTTTTGAGTCCATCTTTATAAGGCTATACTCAATGTCAGGGCTGTATTTCTATGCCTTGATAATTAGTACAAAGATGTTCATGCTCTGCATGTTGAGGGAGGCAAGAGCTGTTTGTAATCTGGTACTAACCTGAATTTCCTGAGTGATTTTAAGAGTTTTCACACACTTTTTATGTTCTTGTAGATAATGACATTGCTAGCTTGCTCCCATGCTGGTAATGTATTTATGTGTATTCTTAAGATCAAAAAAAAAAGTGTGTTGACTGAAGGAGTCCCTTCATTTCCTCCAAGTCCCTTCATTCTGCCTCTCCAAGACAGAACAAAGTCTTTTCTGTTGTTGATAAAGACCATGTTTGCATTTTCCAAGTAATTAGCAATTTGCATTTCTTTCCTACTGCTTGGGGCTTGTATGCTAGCATTGACTAAATCATCTATAGCAAAGACTTGCATGCTCTTGCTCTGCCCTCATCACTAGACAATCATTACTAGACATCTTCTAGTTATGCAGGTTACTGGACGGTCAGGAAGCATTTCCTAATTCTAATCTAAAGAACAATGTCCCACTTTATCTGTAACTCTGCACTGGTGAGGCTCCCTTTTGAGTTGAACTCAAAGCAGTCACAATACTATGGAAATTCTGGGAGTCTCAGGGGAGTTGGATACAGGAATTTTCTTTAATTAAATTTAAGCACAAAATAAATAGTCCTTTGGTAGAGGGGTGTTCTCTTTGCTTTTCACTTGTAGGAATTGCAACCGAAGAAAGTAATTGCCTTCACCATACTTACTTGAGGAAAGGCTTTTTTTTTTTTGGCTAGTTGAGTTCTGATTTAATTAAACTGAAGGACCCAAAATGAATTCAGTTAATTTAAGCCACATGGCAGTAATATATATAGTAATACATATACACACTCCTAACACAATGTTTGTATTAATTTATAATTAATTTGTAATATATTTGGAAGCTATTTTCTTATAGTAATTATTGAATTTTACAAAAAGAGCTTTTGAACAGAAGACACCCCACACGGTAGCCTAGAAGGGCAGCCCTGGGAGAGAAGGACATCCTTTGGTAATCACTCACTTATTACAGCTCTCCATTCTTGGCTCTAGTGGGGAGGTTTTTGTTCTTTTCTCAAATTCTCTAATAACAGAAACAAAAAGAAAGGATTCCCTCCTCCTATCTTTGCTGTCTTGGTGGACAAAAGTTGTTGCAGAGCACAGGCTCAATTTTCCAGCTCTCTCTTAGGAGCAGGGGTAGCCAGGTAACGCGTTCACACTCTCTCCGCTTGTACCATGTACGTCTTCAGTGTTTTATTTTGGATCTGATTGCTTTCACATACCACTAGATAGCAGAGAGAAAAATGATTTCCCCAGGAAGTCTCCCAGCTATTAGGATATTACTATAGAAACGGTCTGTCAGCACTGACATTCTCTCACACCCAAATTTGTTTATGTAGGAAATGAATTATATAAAACCCTCCTAGTTGCACTTCCCACCCATCCCCACCCAGTTAACTGAGGTATTGCCTGCTTTGGCTTTGAATTTTGGTATCATTTTCAGAACTATTTGTTCTACTAAGTAAATTAAGTCTTTTTTTTTTTTTTTTTTTTAACATCTGCAGTACTTACTATGGCAACCTCCTTACTGTGTGCCTGGAACATTCTGCTCAGTTCTGCAATGGGATGGGAAATGCCATCTCATTTTATAAGTGTTGGATCCTGTTACCTAAACTTTGCTTTCGTTTTTATGAGCGAAGTGGAAACTCATTGTCACCAACTTTAATCCTTGGAGGTCAAGCTCTCTTCCACATGGTGGCAGGGGAGCCATTTGGGAGGACAGGCTGTCATCTGTAGAATGAAGTTCCCAAGGCCTCAGAAACTCTGGTGTCAATATTAAGCTCAAATTTATAGGCTTGCTAAATTACTCTCACTTTCCAAGTGTCAAGGTGGTTTTCATAACCCTAAGAGAAAATTCAGAATGAAACTTTAAAAATAAAAGGCAATAGCTCTGTGTGGTGGCACATGCCTGTAATCCCAGTACTTGGGAGGCTGAGGCAGTAGGATCATTGGTTCCAGATCAGCATGTGCTAACTTAGTGAGTCCCTGCTTCAAAATAAAAATAAAATAGGACTGGGAGTATAACTCAGAGGTAGAATGTTCATGGGTTCAATCTCCAGTAGCACATATGCAAAAATAAATAAAAATAAAGGACAGAATAGAAACAGTAATTAAGATTTCTACAATCTGATCTACAAAATCAAAGATATTTCTTACAAAGTGTGATGGCATTGTTCCTCAAATATAGTTTTCTTGTGACAAATCCTAATCTTTTTAGCTTACTGCTTTTTGGGCAATGACATATTTTGCTGATATCAGGCAGAGAATGCTTCCTTCCCTCTGAAATTGCAGGAGTCCCTGTAACTTCATAATGCAACCACATTCTCCCACTGTCATTGACATAACAGCACAAAGAGCTAAATATGCTACCTGCTGTATTTGGGCTTCTATTATTCCATTTATTATTTACTTGTGAGCAATGTTCTGGAGAGTTTTTCTGGCTTCCATCTTTTAAACCTACATCATCTGCTAGGAGGTTGTCTCCATCCAGGTCTCATTTCTTCTATTTATCTTAAGATTGTTTGCTAGGAGGAACTGTCACCACTTGTCATGCATTGTCAGTGTTGTCAGTATCTGAATCACTTACTGCTTGGGATGGAGCGGAGGGTGTCCATGGTCTATACTTTCCATTCTCTGTGGAGAGGTGGATGCCACAGATCCGGTAGACACATGCATGGAGAATGACTGGGAGAGTGTTTGAGTGTTACTTGAGACCTAGAGGATGATATAGAAAAGGGTACTAACTGCTACAGGTGGAGGCAAGCAAAAGTAAGAAGGGGCAAATCCCAAGTAAAGCTCAAAGGTATTATTGCCTGGAGACTTTAGCCCTTACTTGTTCTCTAAGTGAGAATCAGGTTAAAAACAGAATGGTCATTGTTCTCCAGTGTCTCTACCTACAGTTTCTGTCCTTTCTCATCTGTTTGGTAGCCTATGGTTGCTATCAGCTGTTTTTCTCTATCTTTCTGTTTCTAGTTGTGCCATTTGTGAATGTTCTGCATTTAAATTATGCTGTTCCCTCATAACTTTTCTTAATTTTTGCTATCTCATTTTGAAATGTTAGATGGCAGTACTTGGTCACTTTGGGACCAAACATATACATTTTTACTGGTGTGTGGGACTTGCCTCAGTATATGGTTTAGCCCCCTCCCCTTTTTTCTTGTATTTGCATGTGGTTCCATTACAATCTGCTTCTGTTACCCAAGGGAAAAACATGATGGGTTTTACTGCACATATACAGCATGAGACATAAAGAACTTCAGGAACTCAAACAACTTGTTCAGACATGCCAGCAGATGGCTCAGATCAACACGCCTGTACTGCAGTTGATAATGAATCCTGGGATTACAAATTTATTCCTTTGTCTAATGGACTTATGTCATCAACACATTTGTTGTTACCCATAAGTGTCTGGTAAGGTTCAATAAAGCAGGCTAAGACACTTAACAGCACCTGCAGAAACTCTTAACTCTTTTCAACATGTAGTGTGCCGCCAAGCCATTGCTTACATCACAATGAGTCTACCATGTGTACAACTCCAATCCAGTGACTTTACTTCCACCTCTGCTTTTCGCTGATCTAGGATTAATGTGGCTCTTCAGTATTCTCGAGATGCCTGGACTAACTTTGGAATCTCCTCTTCCATTCTTGGACTTTGTTCATTGTTTTCTCTCCCTGCTTGTTTGTAGCTTGTTATTTGCTACCTAATTGAAGTGCTTCAATAATAGGACCTCTTCATTGTCTAGTTTACTTGTTCAACATAAACAGAATTGATAGTCTAGTATACATGTTAGAATTATTAGAATTATTAGTGTGAAGTGTATTGTTTGATGTTCTTTCATATTTCATTGGCTTTAGCAAACAAGCTGCTTAGTATCTTTAACTAGCTTAGACAATTTCCTAATAATTTCATGCATTTTGTAACCTTCACGTGTTGAATAGACCTTGCAACATTGTGGAAAGACACAAATCATGTGTGACATGACTTATTGGTCTTAGGACCATAACACCTGTTGCTCATGACACTGCACTTTAGAAGTTCCTTAGCAGGAAGTGGGAGTGAACCAGGAAAGCTTCCCAGCCTCATATGGCTATTGCCAAATATTGAAATCTACGGCCTCTCTCGAGCCATTTCCATGTCCCTCCTTCTTGAATAGTTGAACTTTCTGTTCTTCCTCCCCAGTGTGGCCTTCCACCCTTTGGATTCTTTTCCCAAGTATCTACCTCAGGATGTGGCTTTGTTCCTGAAAGAGTTTAGGGGAGGATTCTGAGAGTTTGGATCATCCATGTCTCCCCTTTCCTTCCTTACCTTGATGTCTTTTCATAGCCCTTTGGGAGTTCCTAAAGTCCTAAGCCAGGGCTCAGAGTCCCTGCAGGCTCCTGTGGTCCCTGATAGGTACTTTGGGGTTCGTTAGCAGGTTTCCATCAGGTCTCTTCTCTGCTGCTTTCCTAACCATGGAGCTGTGGGTCAGGCTGCTGGGGCCAGGAGGGGTTGGGGAATGGAAGAGGAAGGGATCTATGCAAAGGAATCTCTCCTCTCTTCCTCTCCCTCCTGTTTGCCATGTCTCCTCTCTTTACTCTGTTTTTGTGAAGGGATTTGTAGAGATTCACAGACTACTCTAGTGAACCCCATGAAGCCCCTCCTCAAAACTCTCCTTCCTCTTCAGGGTTAATCTGTGCTTTCAAAAAAACTCAAAGGAGTTCCAGCCTTTCACATCACAACTCTCTTTGGGCCTTGCCCTTCTTTGATGACCCCTCATACATTTTCCTAGTTTCCTCCTCTGATCTCCCTTTTGTATGTAGTCTTCAAGGGACTTCCCCTCAGTTCTGTTCTCTACACTTTTTCTGGGCAATCTTTATTGTCCCTATGATTTTGAAACCTCTTCCTCTTTGGTGGAGATTTCTGTGATACAAATCCAATTCCCAATTCTCTGTTAAACTGTACCTGTGTTTAGGTTGCTTATTGGATGGACTGCAGTTAAATTAAACTTGGAAAAATCTAAAATTAAAATTTCCTGTTTCCCATGAAAAACTACCTTACCGTTCTAAAAGGCTGTAATCCATTTCTCAGAAGCCTGTAGTCATGAATATCTAGAATTGAATCTGGCAACTCCAAACTTCTGTCAACTCTATCATCTAAGCTTTCTTTTTTTTTTTTTCTTTAAAGAAATGTTCTTTATCCTTTTGTATTCTCTGACTTTAGATACTGTGATCTCTTCCTTGACTCTTGGTCTTGACTTTCTCTTGTTCATTGTTGGTTGCCAGAATAATTTACTCCAAAAATAAATTATATTAACTACCTTAGTCAAACATTTTCTTCTTCTTCTTTTTTTTTTTTTCAGTACTGGGGATTGAACTCAGCTATACCCCCAGCCCTATGTTTTATTCTTTATTTTGAAACAGGGTCTCACTAAGTTGTGGAGGGCCTCACTAGGTAGCTGAGGCTGGCCAAAAACCCGGATCCTCCAGTCTCAGCATCCCAAATGCTGGGATTACAAACGTGTACCACTGCACCCAGCTTAGTCAAACATTTTCAGTGCATCTTTATTGCTTAGGGTAATGGTTTTCAAGCTCTTTTTGGCTTGGCAATAAAAAGTTTTGAGTTTTGCCTCAATATAGGAGGTGTGTGTGTGTGTGTGTGTGTGTGTGTGTGTGTGTGTAGTGATGTTGATAATAACTAATTTTAGTAGAATTCTTTTCTTTATCTTAATCACTGTATGCATTTAGTCAAATATATTACTTCATTTGTTGAAATCTGTTCACTCAATCATCAGATCACACATAAAAATAGAAAAGATAGGAATGACAGAAAGGTCAAGGGAAGACTATCTTAACATTTTATTTAGAGATGGTAGAAATTTTCTGCTCTAAAAATTCAGTAGGTTGCATTCATGTTCTAGATACTTAGCTATTAATTGTCTTGGTAATAATGATGGTGTAATGCTAGTGTAATTTACTAGCATTCTAAATGTTTTACTTGTATTTTGTTTTATGTGTTGCCTTCTCCCCTAGTTAGAATATAAACTCTTAGAAGCAGGGATTCAGCTATTTTATTCACAGCAGTTTCCCTAGTATCTAGAAGAGTTCTAGGTAGATAATAGGTGCTCAATAAATATGAAGTGAATAAAAACCTACTATATTCATTCATACTATTCCTTTTTTATTAATGAGTGGACATATACTCTTTTTTCTAATAGTGTAATGATAATTTAAATTTTGGAATGTCTCAGTCTTTGTCAGATATGACTAGAGAATTTCTTTTTATTTTGTGATGTGGCTGATGAGAAGCTCATTATGAATTCGATTATCAGTTTACCATTTTCTTATTGACTTTTTATGGTTATTAGTTTCTTGAATCTATAGTTGTTTCCTTGCAAGAATAATTTGAAAGCTATGGGTAAATTTTATGAAGATTAGATTGGTTACTAAGACCAGGTAATATAATCTATAAACACACAAATATACATCAGAAACACATGGCCTACAATGTATGCTAGTGTACTGAAAGTGATCAAATGAATGAGGGTGGCATTTTCAACAATTCCACGTCTGGGACTTCCACACTTTTTCTTATGGATACCTCACATACCATATTAGAGAGACAATTTCCTCTTAAAGGATCCAATCAAGGAGGTGGGTGTTAACTTTTCTACTATTAGTAAATATTAATTTCACTTTTTATGTTAGAGAAATAATTAAATTAAAATTCTGATTCTACTTCCACTAGCAGCCAAGTAACTCCCATCAGATTAAACATCCTGCAAATAATGTCTATAAACTTTGGACAAAATCCAAAAACAACTATCTCTTAAAGACTACATAAAAGCAAGAAGATAAAGAAAGAGGAGTTAGATTTGAAGATAGGAAATGGCACTGTTTGAGGGTCTCATTTTTTCCTAGAGGGCATGACCCAGCTGATCACCTTATAGTCAGCTAAAATTTGGTTGGAAATATACAGTTTTTACCATCTTGAAGAACCAGAATTTTAGATGATTGTAGTAGCTGGGAACTAAGGAGATGTTAATGGTGGTGGGAGAGAATGCCAGATAGGAGAGAACAAAAGTATAAATGGTTTCCAGATCTTTAAATAATACTATACATGTGCAGGGCAGATTCCAAGAAGCTCAGCTGTAATAAGGCTAAAATAATTTAATTGCTATTTCAAAGTTTGGAATTTGAATTAAGCCATGTTAACTGCTTGGTAGAGGAAAAGTCAGAGCCAAGAATGGTGGGACATGCTTGTAATCCCAGTACTTGGGAGACTGAGACAGGAAGATTACAGATTTGAGGCCACTCTCAGCAATTTAGTGAAGCTTTCAGCAACTTGAGAAATCCTCTTTCAAAATTAAAAATTGGGCTGGGGTTGTAGCTCAGAGGTAGAATGCCCCCTGGGTTCGATCCCTAGCACAAAAGAAAAAA